>JAZHYW010005435.1:0-15269 GCA_037355805.1 Ixodes ricinus
CTGGTCAAAATGCCCACAGAGCACCCACAGAAAATTTGTGTGGGTTCCTAGAGGTCTCTATGGGGCACCCATGGGTTTGTATGGGTGTCCTAAAATCTCTGTGGGGTCAGGCCTGTGGGCCTATGGGACATGTGGGTTACTGTGTGGGGTCCTTTGGGTTACCCACACAGCCTGTAAGGGCTCCTTTGGGTAACCCACAGAACCTGTGGGGGCTCCTTTGGGCAACCCACACAGCCTGTGGGGGTTCTTTAGGTAACCCACAGAGTCTGTGGGGATAGAACCCTGGCTTTTATGGGACATTTAGGAAATTATGTGGGTTGCTGTAGGTACCCCGCAGCCTGTGGGAATAGAGCCTAGGATCCTATAGGACAAGTACGACATTGTGCGGGCTGCTGTAGGGATGCCACACGCTAGGGGAGCGCTCTGTATTGCTACACGGGACATGTGTGAGGCCTATGGGAAGCCTGTGGATGTGCCCCTCTATATATTCTACAGAAGTCATGCACAATATAACTTTTTTGTAAGATTTTTTTTTAGATTACATCGCTTACCCCAGTGCGCAGAACACTACGCCGATGATGTCGACCACGCGGGTTTTTCTTCGAAATGGGGCTTCTAATGCTCACGCATTAATACGTTATGTCAACATTGTTCCGAAGTTGTCAGTGTTGTGTTTTGTGCTCTGACCTTATTAGTCTTGCGTGTTTTGTATCCTAGCGAAAAAGCGTATTGCCAAAATGCAGAGCAATAAATGTATATGTTGATAGGCAACAGACAAATTAGTTGCAGGACATTACTTATGTGGACTCTTATTAGGTTTATTTTACAGATATCCAATGAACCGCAAACAAAACAAGAGAAAAAGCTAGTGCACTGACGAGTATACATGAACAAATGCAATCATCTTGCAGCAGAATAGTGATTAAGTCTAAAAGAAGGGCATGTTTTAAAATGACAAAATATGGAGACAGACTGAAAAACAAAAAGCAAGCAGTTTTTTTTTTTTAGTAAAATGCATGTATTCAGGTAGCACACAGCGTCGGCCGGTATCGGGACTACGCCGGCCGGTCCTGTAACAGGATGGCGGCGCCCGGCCATGGGCGCCGGTGAGCTACCGGCCCCTGCCGGCGTCGGCGTTTTGTCTTACTCATTGGCCAGTTCAGCAGAGGTTACAGTGACTGCCGGAATCGTGCTTTTGCTGTCTTTGCTGACCAGTATTTACATGAAAGTTCAGTAACTGGCCGGCATCGGTATTTTGCTGTCTTTGATGGCCAGTATTTACATGAAAGTTTAGCAACTTTCCGGAATTTGCGCTTTGCTCTTCACGCTGGCGAGCCCCGCCGTGGAAGTTCCGTTTACTGACCGACATCATTTTTTTTGCCGTTTTCACTATCCAGTCAAGTCATTGAGATTCTGACGAACTGCGGCATGAATAGCATGAATAGCGAGGGGAAATGTTTGCGTTGATAAATCCTTCGTGAATGACTGCCGACGCTGATGTATTTGATCCCAGCATGGCAAGGCTGACGTGTTTTACCGCGAAAACGAGAGAAAGAACAATGCGGTTAGGAAAACAAATTCAGGATATTTTGAATCTGAACACGTACGCCACGAAAAAAGAAAAGAATTACAACGCCGAACGATACTTTTTCAGGAATCTAGTTTAATTTGATGTACTATACTTAAGGTCCGGCAGTATATACACGTGTTTGGCTCAGATAAAAAATAAAAACGGTATAGCGGAGCCTCCGAATGAAAAATACACGTGGCAGGAATGAGCACGCGCTTTGAGCTACAAAAACAATAATAAGCATTACTCTCCAGAAACTAGAAAAAGTAAGAGATGTGTTTATTGCTTACGACGCCACGAGAGGTACATAACTCTCCTCAGGTCATGTTATTGGTGATTTTAATTGAGTGTGAAAATATGCTATTTCAGGCAGGAATCGACCGTCTTCTGTGGTAGTTACGATCATCTAACAGAAATATTTCAAATGTTCACATAGCCAGACGATCTGTCCCCCAATAGCTTATGTTATACGACATACCGCACCAAAAAAAAATATAAAACATGTTTTTTTTGTTTTTTTTTTAGCAGGAAAAAACGAGAAACACCAATGCGTTGTGGATGTTTACACTGCCGGATTTGTGAATGTGACCCCTTGACGCTACGAAACAAGCGTTATAACACCGAACGATACCGTTTCTGAAAGCTAGTTTAATTATCCGCACTGTTCTTGGATGTCAGAAATAAAAACATGTCTAGGCCTAATAAAAAAATAAAACTGCGGAGTGCATCCTCGATAAGTAAAACCAGAATGTACCAGAACAAAATTAAGTACTACTTTCCGGAAGTCAGAAAATTAAGAGATGTGCTTAATACGTAGCGCGCTATGAGCTCAGGTATATAACTACCTTAAAATAGCGGTATTTTCGTTTCAATAGTAGGTAAAGATGACCGCCTTCAGACAAACTTTGGCTGCATCACTTTGGCAGTTTGACCACTTACACATTTTCCCATTTTGCTCTCAATATTCCCATTATTATTACCATCCTTACTTCGTTGAAAGGACTTGCGCTGTTTGCCTACTACACAGACCCACCTATTAGCACGGAGGGAGCGAATTATCCCGGCAAAACAAGAGGGCCACGGTTCGTGCATTGCATCAATTCAAACTTGGGCTCGCACTTTCTATTTTCACATTCTGCGTGATTTTTTACCCTAAAGTAGGGGGCCGGCGACTGCAAAAAACGAAGAAAATATATAAAAAATAAAAACATTAAAAATAAAACTTTACTCCACCGGGATTCGAACCACCGACCACAAGATCAGCAGCACCGCGCGTTAACAAGCTAGACCAAACTCGCAACCGGAAGGAGCAGTTTTTTAGGAGCTTATATGTCTTCTAAATTTGGTTGGATAGATTGTGAGGTTAGTCTCGTATTTAATTTTTTGCTACCTGTTCAGGATCGTATTTCTAATATTGTCGGAATGTTGAAATACTCAATAATTTATTATTACTGTGTCTGCTAATAGTTTTTAATGCGCTTTGCTGATCGTTTTATTGCAAGCGTGTTGAAGATACGCGAACTTAGCCACCGTAAAGTCGCTAGGCATCCATAATAGCCAACGAATGCAATCCAATCCAATCCACAACCTTGTTTTTGCTCGTTTCGCCGGTCGTGCTGTCCGTGTGTTTCATATATCTGTCTTAAGGTAAATTTACCGATTAGTCGTGATGCGTCGAGTTCACCTTAGTTTCAAATGTGTCCGAAAAAGAAGGAAGCGACTGTGAGCCGTGGAACTACGTCGAATCTGCTCAACAGCCAAGATCGTGGCACGGTCGTTCCAAAGTAAGTTCCCTTCTTTGTTCGTTAGGGCTAGATTATTCTTTTCTCCGTTCAAAATGCTTGTTATTGTCTCTAGATCACTTGCTTTTACCATTATTACTAATTTTGCGCGAATGGTGTTATGCGAGGCTGTTTTTCTTCTTTTTTTCCCCGATGCAGAGCACTCCATCCTCGCGCTAATTATCGGTCACAGATGAGCGCCTACCGCTCATTCACACTGGAAGTGGATCCGCGTTCGCAAAGCGGTTGCGAACGCGGTTGTATAAAGATCCAGTACAATTGCACGCGCGCTGGATGACATCAAGTGCGCGTGCAGTTGTACTAAATCTTTATACAACCGTGTTCGCAACCGCCTTGCGAACGCGGATCCGCTTCCAGTGTGAATGAGTGGTTAGGCTGCGTACTCGCTCCGGCGGCGGAAATTTTTGGGACATGGGGGCGGGCGGGCGGGCGGGCAGGCAAAGGCGGAAAAGGAAGGGGGGAGGGAGGGGGGTTTGATTGCTTCCCTCCACCGTATTGTTTACTGGTAAACTAGAATGTCTGGAAGAGCGCGGTGCCCCTCCATCGCCGAAGCTCAAGGTTTGACACTACGGGTGCATTCTGTGTGCGTATATTTGCGTCCGGAGAGCTGGTCCAGGCAAAAGGCAGCGATTGATTGATCGAGCGAGCAGGCCCGTAGCTTCCGCCGCCCAGTTGTCTGCAAACGACCTCATTTTCGCGATTCGTAATCAGAAAAAAATTGCCAAAAATTCGTGCCGTGGTAAATTCACCCCATGGTGATTAATGCATAGCATACCGCTCCCGATCGCAAAAATTTGGACCCCCGAAAATTTTTGACGCCGCTTCTGGGCTTCTTGGGAAATTCACAAGCCTATCCTTAATTAGGGTGGTGTCTCGCCAGTTTATGGAAGGTATATTTTATTCAGTGTAAGCATATAGTGTTCATACCTCACTCAAACTTTGGTACTGCCTTTAGCGAATGGTGTAGGTTGTAATTGTTTTTGGTTGTTGCATGATTGTAGTAAGTTGGTTAGCTGGTACTAATTGAACACCTTGAAAAATAGTTCACAAAAAGTCAAGGAGACAAGGAAAATAACACATAGACCACATGCAAGTGCAGACTCTCAACTCGCATAAACAGAGAAGAAGGAAATAAAGTATGCGGAAGGAGCTCGAGCAGAGGCCCAAGTGGAACGCACTGATTCACCCATTAGCAAGAGCAGATTTTAAAAACATAATTTCCTCGTCAGTTAAGGTAACAGATGGATGGCTAATACATCAAAACAGCTCAATCTCTCTCTAAAATTCACGATAGGCTGTCAGTTATCTATGCACTGTTTACACTGCTCGTGTATGTCATCCTTAGAAGAAACGTGAATAATTAGCATATACTATGAAAAACATACAAGAGGATTATTTTAGGCCTTTATTATTCGTAGTATGGGCAACCAATGTGTCCGCACATTCGTCTGTTACCTAAGCTACCAAGGAAATTGTTTTTAGTCTTGTGCATATGGGTGAATTAGCACATTCCACTTAGACATGTTTGAACTTTTGCTAAAGCTCCTTCCGCATTCTTTATTTTTTTCTTCTCCAATTTGTGTGACTTGGGAGTCTGCACTTGTATGTAGTGTATGTATTCCTCCCCTTTATTCCTTGTTTTTTGTGTACTATTTTTTAAGATGTTCAATTAGAATGAACTCACCACTTTACTACATGGAAAGGCTGTTGTTAATTCTAGAGTGTCTGTAAAACAATCTACCTGACATCTTTGCCTCGTGCCCCGGTTCCTGAAGCTCAGTTCTCTTAGCACAGCCTTTCTGATTTCTCTGATCCTCTCTTCTTTTCTTTTGTGTTCAATAGATTGAGTTGCTAGTGTGCACCTGTCTGTGTCCTACGTGTTCCTGTCCTTTTGCCCTTGTCTTTTTGTACACTTTTTTCAAGTTGGTCCATGATATTTTTATTGTATATTCTACTCTGTGTTTTCATCTTTATACTTACTGCAGCCCTTGCGAAGCAGAAGTTGGCATTCACTTTCACCATCCTGATGCGAGTGTCCTGAGACGACACAGAATGACAGTCTCCTCTGCTGAAGTCTTCGTGGAAGACTGCCAAGGCTGTTTATGGTAAGGTGCTCTACATATTGGGCAATATAATAGCAACTTATTGCTGCTAGGATTGTTTTTAACACAGACTGTGTTTATGGGCTGGCCTTTAGCAATTCTGATGCCACTCGCTTGGAATGAAAGCCTGTAGGGAAATTGCGCATTTAATTTGTAAGCAGAATGCAGAGTTGACAACAGAAGTGCATCACTACTTGCATGCAGTGTTGCTGTGTGTGTTGTATTTGTATTTTGTATTTGTTTATTTAGTGTTCCCAATAATGGCTAAAGCCTTCCCATTGGTGCGCTTGTTAGTAGCAACACACAAACACAAACGAAGGCGAGAGTGGTGAACAGTGCCACTCTCGTCCTTCGCCACCGTGCCGATTGGTTTTCAGAGAAGTTTCCAGTATTGGTCTCTGTGGTATTTTGTCATATATCGCAGATGGACAAAACCAGGGTGCTGTACCTACAATTCAACACTCACAAGACTTGTGTGAATACACCCTGTAGCTGGTCGCACTTTCAGAGTCATTTTAATGTTGCAAAAATAAATAATAACATTGGCATATTTGTCGTGCCGAATTCTGTCACACCTGTTCCGAACTTTGATCTCCACGAACTGTGGACTCTTTGCATAGATTCTTGTACATCTCTCCCTCACATATGTCCGAAAACCTTTTACTTGGTCTATCAAGCCGTGTAGTCAAGAAGCTATGATCTGTAAAACTCTCCAGAACACTCCTGAGTTGCAAAGCTTTGCGGTAGATTTTTATGAAAAATATTCTGTGCTATTTCCTAACCACGAATACTTGACTGCAGGAGCATGGTATGCATTCAACATACTTTCTTTGACAAGCTACAGCATCATAAATGTCATGGCCACGACCCTTACTATACCTATTAAGTTTTTGGCTGACGGTGTCATAGAAGCTGTGTATGGGCTGGACCAAACTGCAATCAGCCTTGTGTTATGTGGCACTGCTCTCCCTGTATGCACAGGGGCAGGAGTGCAGCCACATTGCTCCAAGCTGGTGGGTGGTTGATTGAATTGGTATATACTTGCCACCCCACTCTCAGCTTTTAGTGTAGCACCACGCACATCTTGTGGCAGTGCTGCACACTGTTGTGACGCATGTCATATATTTTTTATATTTTTCACAGAACAAGTGGCAGCAGCACCAGCTCCTGTGATGCAGAGCGTGTGCCACACGGGTGCAGCCTTGGGTGGTGCAGCTGCAATACCTGCAACCTTAAATGGAGCAGCTGGTACAGTCGGCCCTGCATCCGCTGAGGCATCTGCTAAAGCACCCGCTGAGGTGGATCCATATCAGCTCCTAAACTTCCTGGTACGTGGTATGGTAAGTTGATTTGGTAATTTTTTGCTTTATAGGAGATACCTCTGGATAGAAAGCATTTCTATGCTTGCACAATGTCTTCATGATGAAAAGGCCTCGACAATTTGTCATTCACCATGTAGATCTCGATAAATGTTGCTCAAATGAGATCTCTCTTTCAGCACTATCGCCACAAATTATTGTTTTTTGGTGTTGCATCACTTCACCAGCAGTGGTGTAAGGACCAAGTTTATAATGTCTTGAAAAACATATCTAAGGCGGCATCTCTTTGTAGAAAGTTTAGACCTGCATCTTTACCATTCAGCTCAACATTTTGAGTGCATAGGGCAGAAAGACTTGGAGCATCATATTCCCCATTAATTACCTTTGGCCCATACAATAAACCCTTTTCAGAAGTGTGCGCATGTCCAAGGCTGCCATTTCTTAAACGCGGATCCCGAGTGCGCGGTGGAAACAAGCGCCACGTCAGTGATTGGCTTGGATAGACGTGAGTGCAACGTCAGCATTCCACGTGGACTTCGATCCAATCACAGCTTTCGTGTCCAAGAAATGGCGACCGTCAATGTTGCTTGCTTAGGTTTTGAAAATGGTCTATTCTTCCTGTGTTCACCAGGTACATGGGAATGAAACTCCAGCAATCTTGGAGCATAAAGTGGCTTCTTTTCTTTTAAGGCATTGGTTTTATAGCCCCAGCCACGCTCGAGGTTGCATAATAGCCCCGCACAGAGGTAAAAAAGTGGCGCGCATTGCACCGGCAACCGAAATCAGTGTTCGCATCTTCTCATGTTCTCTATCCATTATGCCGATCGAAAAGTTCAGGGGGCGGGGTGGGGAGGGAGGGGGATCTTGGAACACCATCTAAGGAGCTGGGCTAGGAGGCAAAGAGGGCTGGAAAGGGATGAGCGAGATCACAAGGCGTACGGTCAGCGAGTGAGCGCACTGTCAGGTTTTTCTGAGCCGGCCAAATAATCTTCGCCAGCAGCCGACGCTACAAGAGGGCTTGTCACCCAGTACCCCTTGCAGTTCGACAGCAGCAGAATCAGGGGACGTAACAAAAGAGCTTGATAGCTCGAGCAGCGTAGTACTGTTGTATAGGCGCTTCCGAGGACGTTTGGATATGATTCGATTAAGAAAAGGGGTTAAGGTAACGAAAGCTTACTTTATTCAATATGCACGAAGCAGCATTTCATGAAAAGAGGATCTCACCACCAAATACATCGGTTTCGCCTCCTCTTTTAATTTTTTTATAGATACATTTCTACGACGGTTGATGTCAAGGTGACGTGGAAAGCCTGGGGTGACAACAAAGTGAACCAGGACATAAGGCCAAGCGTTGCTGTGAAGAACCTGGCCATTGCTCTGTGGGGGTCCAGTGTCCTTCTGCAGAGGACTGTGACCGAAGTGGCGTCGAATGCCAGTCTTAACAAGGACAGCAGGCTGCCTCTGACACCCAAGAAAGTGGCATTCCTAAGAGGCGAGTGCAAATTATCCCACGCAAACGTAACCTAAGCAGTTATTTGAAAAATCTTCTCAATCAGGGCATTATCTTGGCAGCTAGTTGGTATCATACTGGAGTTCACAATGTTTCGGTGGTCTTTGGATGGGCCGCATAAAACTGACGGGATTGAGCACACAGGTGTAACATAATGGTGGAAGCTTTCAGTAAAATTATGGGAATATTAGGTAACCTAAGTAAAACACAAAAGCTATATTGTTTATACTTCACGTGGAAACACCAGATTTTTTTTCACTGGCTTTTATTTTGGTTATATGAAGTAAGCAATGCGTAGGGCATTTCCTTTTTATTCCAATCATTTGCAGTTGCAATACATGCCACAGTGGCCCTGAACAGTATCTGATGTCTTCACCAAAAAAAAAAGGCTCTGAGAAAATTTTCTTTTCAAGAAGAGAATTGTTGCAATTTGCAACAATTCTCTCCTTTCTTCTTCTTTTTGACTGAAGGGGGTTTATGTCCTGATATTTGAAATGCTGAAGCCACCACTTTCAGGCGTGCCCTTGTAATAAATCAGCGCAGTATGCCCATTTATCTGGTCACTTCGATGTGCCCATGGAACAACGTGAACTCCCAGTAGGTATTATGTAAAATTACAGTAGCTCTAAGTACTTGTCATGCAGTGGCAAACAAAAGCAGGGTTATATTATGTGATGTATATTAGTACTCTCAATGACCGGTAGGGTGTTTGAACACTCTTAATCACTTTCTCTAAACTGAATTCAGCATCAGCATTCTACTTATTTTTTTAATGGTTGGATCTTGGCTTGCTCAAACATTAGATGGAGAGGGGCACCATATGTCGGGTCTCAAACACGCGGCCCGCTTGGCGTTTGCTAGCGGCCTGCACAGTCAGGCATAAGTGTAAGCCAGCTTTCTCTGCAAGCTGGCTTTCCCCCAATAGTTTGGGGAAAGCCAGCTTGCAGAGCTAAATGGCGCTCTTGGCAGTTCAATCTATCGGGAGACAGTGCAATTTTCGTTCAATGTAACCGCATTTTTTGCTATGCATTTTTATTGCAGCTACTTGTCTCTTCACAAAGAGTTTGATACAAGGAATAGTTTGATATAATCGGGTTTGACATTATACAGAATGTGCAATTTTAATTCGAACATAATTTTTTAAAAAAAGGGGGCGAGAGTTACGTGGATGCCTTTCTCACTGTGTATTTGTGGGGCTCGGCGGACATAGATAAGGGGATAACCGTCACAATATGTTGACTAATTAACCAAGATTTGTGAATTAACTTTTTAATGATTGATTTTATGGGGCATGTCGCAATTGCAATTTTCAAGTGCGTCATTATTAAAGGCTATTCCAAATGAAACTATTCCTGAAAGTAATGTGGCATGTGATCTAAATGAACATTTGTTTAAGCCTTACCTCTACAAGCTGTGCTCCTTTAAATATTTCGTCATTGCATATTTTTCAGAATGCCTAGTGATGAAGCTCCGTGGCCAAAAACATAATGTGGATGTCATTGCTGTAATGTCGACGACAGCAAAAGAGAACCACATACTGGGAGAAAAAATAAACGACCGGCGAATGCAAGAGAAATGAAGAGCCAAGCAGTAAATAAAGATAGAACAGAACCAGCCGGTTGTTGGCAATGGTCTGCAGTGAAATACGGTGTCAAGCATGCATTCCCCCACAGGTTCCCACACAGATTACCCACAGAGCATGGGGTTATGAAACCCTATGGGTTACCCACACGGCTCCCACAGGACTTTGGTCCTACACAGCTCCTATAGGATCTCTGCGGGACCCACACAGCTCCCATAGACCCACACAGACTGTGCGGGGACCCATGGGGACCTATACCCACACACCCACACACCCAAACAAACTGTGTGGGGACCCATAGGGACCCGAACACCCACAGAGTTTCTGTGGGCCCCACACGGTTTCATAACCCCATGGGTCTGCGGGTTTTTGGAGCGGGGTAGGCTTTTCTCTGGCGTGGTGGCTTGTTGTAGTGTCACCATACACGACAAATACCGGTCACCTGACAAAACGAAGCACGCTTTTTCCTTCGACTTGAGCACGTTTTCGTAGCGTCATTTGCTTCCAAACATGCTACTGAGGCCTAGTCGGTGACTCTCAAGTATAAAAGAGCTAGCTAAGGAAGTGTTCTTGGCGTGTTTTTAAGCAGCGCTGGTTGTTTGTAGCACAACGGTGCCTCGACCAGCGTCTGTCCTACGCCAATCATCCTTGCATAAAATGGAGAGCGGAGTCAACACTCTGAGGGTCTAGTTTTAAAACGCAACATCGAGAACCAAAATATTTTGCGTTTTGTTTTTGAAGATAAAAAAAACGCACAAAACACGAAAGAATACTTACTTTGTCAATGACCTGGTAACTAATATCCGGTAGGAATCTAAGTGAAGCGATCGCGGTAATTCATTCCAACGTAAGTGCGAACGTTGCTCGAGCCAAAAAGACACACAAACGCGCATACGCTCATACACGACAAAAATCGCGCGTCAGGGCGCAATCTCTAAGCATGCTTGGATACGCCGGCGAGAGGGTGTGGCAAGCTCCGAGTATCGCTGTATAACTCCGCGGCAACTGATATTAGAGAGTTTTCAGAGATTAGAAAGTTTTAGTAGACCGTGTTTCCCCCTCCGCTATCCCTCCGCTACGAAGAAACCGCCACTGCGCCTGCGTGCCGATGGCCTTGGCCGTAGATTTCCGGGTAGCGGAGGTGCTTAGCGGAGGTAGAAACACGGTCTACTAAAACTCGGTAATAGGGAGTTTTTGTAGATCGTGTTTCTCCCTCCGCTAACCTTCCGCTACAAAAAAACCGCTACTGCGCCTGCGCGCCGATGGCTTTGGCTGTAGAGTTCCGGGGTAGCGGAGGGCTAGAAGACACGGTCTACTGAAACTCGCTAATAGGGAGTTTTAGTAGACCGTGGTTCCCCTCCGCTATCCCTCCGCTACGAAGAAACCGCCACTGCGCCTACGTGCCGATGGCCTTGGCTGTAGATTTCCGGGAAGCGGAGGGGCTTAGCGGAGGTAGAAACACGGTCTACTAAAACTCGCTAATAGGGAGTTTTAGTAGACCGTGTTTCCCCTCCGCTAACCTTCCGCTACGAAAAAACCGCCACTGCGCCTGCGCGCCGATGGCCTTGGCTGTAGATTTCCGGGTAGCGGAGGGGCTTAGCGGAGGTAGAAACACGGTCTACTAAAAGTCGCTAATAGGGAGTTTTGGTAGACCGTGTTTCCCCCTCCGCTATCCCTCCGCTACGAAGAAACCGTCACTGCGCCTGCGTGCCGATGGCCTTGGCTGTAGATTTTCGGGTAGCGGAGGTGCTTAGCGGAGGTAGAAACACGGTCTACTAAAACTCGCTAATAGGGAGTTTTGTAGACCGTGTTTCTCCCTCCGCTAACCTTCCGCTACGAAAAAACCGCCACTGCGCCCTCGCGCCGATGGCCTTGGCTGTAGATTTCCGGGTAGCGGAGGGGCTTAGCGGAGGTAGAAACACGGCCTACTAAAACTCGCTAATAGGGAGTTTTAGTAGACCGTGTTTTCCCCTCCGCTATCCCTCCGCTACGAAGAAACCGCCACTGCGCCTGCGTGCCGATGGCCTTGGCTGTAGATTTCCGGGTAGCGGAGGTGCTTAGCGGAGGTAGAAACACGGTCTACTAAAACTCGCTTATAGGGAGTTTTAGGAGACCGTGTTTCCCCTCCGCTATCCCTCCGCTACGAAGAAACCGCCACTGCGCCTGCGTGCCGATGGCCTTGGCTGTAGATTTTCGGGTAGCGGAGGGGCTTAGCGGAGGTAGAAACACGGTCCACTAAAACTCGCTAATAGGGAGTTTTAGTAGACCGTGTTTCTCCCTCCGCTAACCTTCCGCTACGAAAAAACCGCCACTGCGCCTGCGCGCCGATGGCCTTGGCTGTAGATTTCCGGGTAGCGGAGGGGCTTAGCGGAGGTAGAAACACGGTCTACTAAAACTCGCTAATAGGGAGTTTTAGTAGACCGTGTTTCTCCCTCCGCTAACCTTCCGCTACGAAAAAACCGCCACTGCGCCTGCGCGCCGATGGCTTTGGCTGTAGTTCCGGGTAGCGGAGGGGCTTAGCGGAGGTAGAAACACGGTCTACTAAAACTCGCTAATAGAAAGTTTTTGTAGACCGTGTTTCTCCCTCCGCTAACCTACCGCTACAAAAAATTGCCACTGCGCCTGCGCGCCGATGACTTTGGCTGTAGATTTCCGGGTAGCGGAGGGGCTTAGCGGAGGTAGAAACACGGTCTACTAAAACTCGCTAATAGGGAGTTTTAGCAGACCGTGTTTCCCCTCCGCTAACCCTCCCTAAGAAAACCACCACTGCGCCTGCGCGCCGATGGCCTTGGCTGTAGAGTTCCGGGTAGCGGAGGCGCTTAGCGGAGGGGGAAACACGGTCTACTAAAACTCGCTATTGTTTTCGCCGTTCCGCAACGCTCTCCGCAACCCGCTACGATACCCGGAACTCTACAGTCAGGGCCATCGGCGGGCAGGCGCAGTAGCGGCTTCTTCGTGGCGGAGGGCTTAGCGGAGGGGGAAACGCGGTCTACGAAAACTCCCTATTGCGACATGAGCCGATAAGAACGTAAAAGAACGAATAACGAAGCAAGATTCATGATTGTAATGATCCACGACTTGCGTATCAGAAACAGAAAATATGGAGTTTTCTAATGACCAAACAGTCAGTGAGAGCTGGATAAATGCAAGGCGGGACTTAAAGCGTTCCCGCTTTTTCGCCCTCACGCCTTTTGGGACGTTTTTATTGACCAATCTCGCAATCTCATTGGCTGCTGCTGTTTTTTTGGTGGGGGGCCCCCACAAAAAAAAAAAAAAGATTCTCGAAATTCGCTAAACTTTTTTTGTTTTTTGTTTATTTTATTTTATTTTTTTGTTTATGCTGTCTGCGTGTCTGCGTGCCTATCGTTACGCCGGACCCGTCGGACGTGGATCACTGCACTCAACGATGGGCGTTCGGCGAATGATAGAAAGCGAAGAACGGCTTGACTGCAGAACTCGATCTGTCCGGAGAATGTAGGTAAACAAAACATCCTTGTCCGGGCCGAAGCGTTTTTTAGGCGCTGTCATTCACAGAATCCGCCTCGTAGCTCGCAGCGACTGAATTGCCAAGCTTTCTGAGAGAAACGAGACAGGCAGGCATTTTTCCGAGTGCCAGCCGAAAGAGGAGTTTCTCCTGGAAATGAGGACTTCGATCTGAAACCGACCTGATGTCTCAAGCGCTCATGTCATACTTAGTGTGACAGTGTCGAAGTTATTTTGGAAGTCCCAGAGTCGCAACTTTTTTCTTCTTGTGTTTCCTTTTTAATCTTTATACGTTCACCGAACCGATATAGAAGAAGCAGTAATTTCTTTCAGAATGAAATTAGCCACGTCAGAATTTTGGAACGTATATTTGGTCGATTATGCCAAGCAATTCGAGTCCATAATAAATCGTATCGTGTAGTCTAGGCCCAAAAGAATCAGCTATAAATATGTATACAAACCAAATATACTTCAATCGTTTAGATGATTAACGACAGGTGTCTGGAGCGCTCGAGTTTTGGGAATCTCAAATAACTATAGTGCCTGATAGCTGCAAAACCGCAGAAAACCGCAGGACTCGGCCACTCCAATTCATTTTGGTATTGCTTCACTGACTGTAAGGGGTTCACATTAAAAATAAAGCATTGTGTAGCGTGAGTGACACTGGCCGAGGTTGAGTAGTTTCGCGTGACTGTCATAATGAGCCGTGCTCCGTGCTCCGCAAGCGCGAGGAGCAGTGACGTCACACGGCGCACAGCTGGCGGGTGCGGAGCCGCCGTCGCCGCGGGCTCCGCCACCACCACGCGCGCCTCGCCGGTCTGCGCAAGCGCGAGGAGCAGTGACGTCATACGGCGCACAGCTGGCGTGCCGGAGCCCACCACCGCCGCGGGCCCCGCGCTACCGCGCGGCCCTCGCCGGTCTTCTCATTCGAGACGTCATAGCCGCGGCAGACGCACTGGCGCCGCCGCGTGCCCATCTGTCCGCCTCCGTTGCGCAGTAGCCAAGTCTGACGCTGCACCGGAGCCGCTTGATAGCGCCTCTCATTTTGTGCGCCTAAGCTTACGCTACGTATATCCTGGCATAGCCGAGCTAAGCCACCGCAATTTTTTTTTTTCTAGGAAATTACGTTCGATGGCGAACAACTACGGCTGCTCAGTCATATGTTTCATACGACCATTTAATGCTAAGCCCCCTTTGAGAACATAAAGGCTGAAACAGCTGTTTCTTAGCGCCGGAAGTATCCAACGCCATTGAAATAACTTTTGCCTAACATAAATTCAGAAATAAAATACATATAAAAATGTTTTGACACGTCCATAAAGATAGTCGAATCTGCATATTTGTTTTTGTTTTGTTTGATTTTTTCACAAAATTACGATTAAGTTACTATGATGACTTTGGTGCTTTCGAAGCCGTTCTTTTTGGTGTTTTATATGGGAATTTGTTCAAAAATAATTTAAAAGGCGAGCACGTATAGTAACACATAAATTATGTATTTGAATAGGGGCGTCATCAGTGTATTTCTTGTTGAGTATACATTTACAAATAAAAAAAATTAATCAATTCCGAACAAACAAAAAAAAACTGCTCGTTAAAAAAAGTTTGCCTAGACATTAGTTAGACAAAATATTCCCGAGCGCGAATTAATTCGTTTTCAAGATCTCACCACTTCACGAGATAAAGAATCGTAATGACAGAAAAAACAACGCAGCGTAACGGCGCTTTACCCCTAATCAAGAAATAATGCGACTAGATGCAAATTGTACTAGTGTAAACGACTCTATCAAAAAAAATGCTGCCTCTGCCTCCTTATCTGTCGATGTGCCACCAAAGCCCTCGGTGATTGGCTAGTGCGTGTTTGACAGGAAGTAATCGACGCAAAAAATTATTTTCATAGGCTG
>JAZHYW010005436.1:0-41955 GCA_037355805.1 Ixodes ricinus
TCTAACCAAAATATGCACTTTTTAATAGGGTGGCAAGCGAAATCAACCAATACAGCTCAGATAAAGACAGACGCAAAGACGAAAACATGTGGCATGGGCATGTAGACATCAACCCGTGCTTTTCTTTTCCGACAAGCCAGCATCATCAACATTTACAGCTGTAGAAGCAGGAGACGTAAGAATTGTGAAGAGATTATGGCAGCTACAACAAAGATGTCTAACCAAAATATGCACTTTTTAATAGGGTGGCAAGCGAAATCAACCAATACAGCTCAGATAAAGACAGACGCAAAGACGAAAACATGTGGCATGGGCATGTAGACATCAACCCGTGCTTTTCTTTTCCGACAAGCCAGCATCATCAACATTTACAGCTGTAGAAGCAGGAGACGTAAGAATTGGAAGAGATTATGGCAGCTACAACAAAGATGTCTAACCAAAATATGCACTTTTTAATAGGGTGGCAAGCGAAATCAACCAATACAGCTCAGATAACGACAGACGCAAAGACGAAAACATGTGGCATGGGCATGTAGACATCAACCCGTGCTTTTCTTTTCCGACAAGCCAACATCATCAACATTTACAGCTGTAGAAGCAGGAGACGTAAGAATTGGAAGAGATTATGGCAGCTACAACAAAGATGTCTAACCAAAATATGCACTTTTTAATAGGGTGGCAAGCGAAATCAACCAATACAGCTCAGATAAAGACAGACGCAAAGACGAAAACATGTGGCATGGGCATGTAGACATCAACCCGTGCTTTTCTTTTCCGACAAGCCAGCATCATCAACATTTACAGCTGTAGAAGCAGGAGACGTAAGAATTGGAAGAGATTATGGCAGCTACAACAAAGATGTCTAACCAAAATATGCACTTTTTAATAGGGTGGCAAGCGAAATCAACCAATACAGCTCAGATAAAGACAGACGCAAAGACGAAAACATGTGGCATGGGCATGTAGACATCAACCCGTGCTTTTCTTTTCCGACAAGCCAGCATCATCAACATTTACAGCTGTAGAAGCAGGAGACGTAAGAATGTGAAGAGATTATGGCAGCTACAACAAAGATGTCTAACCAAAATATGCACTTTTTAATAGGGTGGCAAGCGAAATCAACCAATACAGCTCAGATAACGACAGACGCAAAGACGAAAACATGTGGCATGGGCATGTAGACATCAACCCGTGCTTTTCTTTTCCGACAAGCCAGCATCATCAACATTTACAGCTGTAGAAGCAGGAGACGTAAGAATTTGAAGAGATTATGGCAGCTACAACAAAGATGTCTAACCAAAATATGCACTTTTAATAGGGTGGCAAGCGAAATCAACCAATACAGCTCAGATAAAGACAGACGCAAAGACGAAAACATGTGGCATGGGCATGTAGACATCAACCCGTGCTTTTCTTTTCCGACAAGCCAGCATCATCAACATTTACAGCTGTAGAAGCAGGAGACGTAAGAATTGGAAGAGATTATGGCAGCTACAACAAAGATGTCTAACCAAAATATGCACTTTTTAATAGGGTGGCAAGCGAAATCAACCAATACAGCTCAGATAAAGACAGACGCAAAGACGAAAACATGTGGCATGGGCATGTAGACATCAACCCGTGCTTTTCTTTTCCGACAAGCCAGCATCATCAACATTTACAGCTGTAGAAGCAGGAGACGTAAGAATTGGAAGAGATTATGGCAGCTACAACAAAGATGTCTAACCAAAATATGCACTTTTTAATAGGGTGGCAAGCGAAATCAACCAATACAGCTCAGATAAAGACAGACGCAAAGACGAAAACATGTGGCATGGGCATGTAGACATCAACCCGTGCTTTTCTTTTCCGACAAGCCAGCATCATCAACATTTACAGCTGTAGAAGCAGGAGACGTAAGAATTGGAAGAGATTATGGCAGCTACAACAAAGATGTCTAACCAAAATATGCACTTTTTAATAGGGTGGCAAGCGAAATCAACCAATACAGCTCAGATAAAGACAGACGCAAAGACGAAAACATGTGGCATGGGCATGTAGACATCAACCCGTGCTTTTCTTTTCCGACAAGCCAGCATCATCAACATTTACAGCTGTAGAAGCAGGAGACGTAAGAATTGTGAAGAGATTATGGCAGCTACAACAAAGATGTCTAACCAAAATATGCACTTTTTAATAGGGTGGCAAGCGAAATCAACCAATACAGCTCAGATAAAGACAGACGCAAAGACGAAAACATGTGGCATGGGCATGTAGACATCAACCCGTGCTTTTCTTTTCCGACAAGCCAGCATCATCAACATTTACAGCTGTAGAAGCAGGAGACGTAAGAATTGGAAGAGATTATGGCAGCTACAACAAAGATGTCTAACCAAAATATGCACTTTTTAATAGGGTGGCAAGCGAAATCAACCAATACAGCTCAGATAAAGACAGACGCAAAGACGAAAACATGTGGCATGGGCATGTAGACATCAACCCGTGCTTTTCTTTTCCGACAAGCCAGCATCATCAACATTTACAGCTGTAGAAGCAGGAGACGTAAGAATTGTGAAGAGATTATGGCAGCTACAACAAAGATGTCTAACCAAAATATGCACTTTTTAATAGGGTGGCAAGCGAAATCAACCAATACAGCTCAGATAACGACAGACGCAAAGACGAAAACATGTGGCATGGGCATGTAGACATCAACCCGTGCTTTTCTTTTGCGACAAGCCAGCATCATCAACATTTACAGCTGTAGAAGCAGGAGACGTAAGAATGTGAAGAGATTATGGCAGCTACAACAAAGATGTCTAACCAAAATATGCACTTTTTAATAGGGTGGCAAGCGAAATCAACCAATACAGCTCAGATAACGACAGACGCAAAGACGAAAACATGTGGCATGGGCATGTAGACATCAACCCGTGCTTTTCTTTTCCGACAAGCCAGCATCATCAACATTTACAGCTGTAGAAGCAGGAGACGTAAGAATTGTGAAGAGATTATGGCAGCTACAACAAAGATGTCTAACCAAAATATGCACTTTTTAATAGGGTGGCAAGCGAAATCAACCAATACAGCTCAGATAAAGACAGACGCAAAGACGAAAACATGTGGCATGGGCATGTAGACATCAACCCGTGCTTTTCTTTTCCGACAAGCCAGCATCATCAACATTTACAGCTGTAGAAGCAGGAGACGTAAGAATTGGAAGAGATTATGGCAGCTACAACAAAGATGTCTAACCAAAATATGCACTTTTTAATAGGGTGGCAAGCGAAATCAACCAATACAGCTCAGATAAAGACAGACGCAAAGACGAAAACATGTGGCATGGGCATGTAGACATCAACCCGTGCTTTTCTTTTCCGACAAGCCAGCATCATCAACATTTACAGCTGTAGAAGCAGGAGACGTAAGAATTGGAAGAGATTATGGCAGCTACAACAAAGATGTCTAACCAAAATATGCACTTTTTAATAGGGTGGCAAGCGAAATCAACCAATACAGCTCAGATAAAGACAGACGCAAAGACGAAAACATGTGGCATGGGCATGTAGACATCAACCCGTGCTTTTCTTTTCCGACAAGCCAGCATCATCAACATTTACAGCTGTAGAAGCAGGAGACGTAAGAATTGGAAGAGATTATGGCAGCTACAACAAAGATGTCTAACCAAAATATGCACTTTTTAATAGGGTGGCAAGCGAAATCAACCAATACAGCTCAGATAAAGACAGACGCAAAGACGAAAACATGTGGCATGGGCATGTAGACATCAACCCGTGCTTTTCTTTTCCGACAAGCCAGCATCATCAACATTTACAGCTGTAGAAGCAGGAGACGTAAGAATTGTGAAGAGATTATGGCAGCTACAACAAAGATGTCTAACCAAAATATGCACTTTTTAATAGGGTGGCAAGCGAAATCAACCAATACAGCTCAGATAAAGACAGACGCAAAGACGAAAACATGTGGCATGGGCATGTAGACATCAACCCGTGCTTTTCTTTTCCGACAAGCCAGCATCATCAACATTTACAGCTGTAGAAGCAGGAGACGTAAGAATTGGAAGAGATTATGGCAGCTACAACAAAGATGTCTAACCAAAATATGCACTTTTTAATAGGGTGGCAAGCGAAATCAACCAATACAGCTCAGATAAAGACAGACGCAAAGACGAAAACATGTGGCATGGGCATGTAGACATCAACCCGTGCTTTTCTTTTGCGACAAGCCAGCATCATCAACATTTACAGCTGTAGAAGCAGGAGACGTAAGAATTGGAAGAGATTATGGCAGCTACAACAAAGATGTCTAACCAAAATATGCACTTTTTAATAGGGTGGCAAGCGAAATCAACCAATACAGCTCAGATAAAGACAGACGCAAAGACGAAAACATGTGGCATGGGCATGTAGACATCAACCCGTGCTTTTCTTTTCCGACAAGCCAGCATCATCAACATTTACAGCTGTAGAAGCAGGAGACGTAAGAATTGTGAAGAGATTATGGCAGCTACAACAAAGATGTCTAACCAAAATATGCACTTTTTAATAGGGTGGCAAGCGAAATCAACCAATACAGCTCAGATAAAGACAGACGCAAAGACGAAAACATGTGGCATGGGCATGTAGACATCAACCCGTGCTTTTCTTTTGCGACAAGCCAGCATCATCAACATTTACAGCTGTAGAAGCAGGAGACGTAAGAATTGGAAGAGATTATGGCAGCTACAACAAAGATGTCTAACCAAAATATGCACTTTTTAATAGGGTGGCAAGCGAAATCAACCAATACAGCTCAGATAAAGACAGACGCAAAGACGAAAACATGTGGCATGGGCATGTAGACATCAACCCGTGCTTTTCTTTTCCGACAAGCCAGCATCATCAACATTTACAGCTGTAGAAGCAGGAGACGTAAGAATTGGAAGAGATTATGGCAGCTACAACAAAGATGTCTAACCAAAATATGCACTTTTTAATAGGGTGGCAAGCGAAATCAACCAATACAGCTCAGATAAAGACAGACGCAAAGACGAAAACATGTGGCATGGGCATGTAGACATCAACCCGTGCTTTTCTTTTGCGACAAGCCAGCATCATCAACATTTACAGCTGTAGAAGCAGGAGACGTAAGAATTGGAAGAGATTATGGCAGCTACAACAAAGATGTCTAACCAAAATATGCACTTTTTAATAGGGTGGCAAGCGAAATCAACCAATACAGCTCAGATAAAGACAGACGCAAAGACGAAAACATGTGGCATGGGCATGTAGACATCAACCCGTGCTTTTCTTTTGCGACAAGCCAGCATCATCAACATTTACAGCTGTAGAAGCAGGAGACGTAAGAATGTGAAGAGATTATGGCAGCTACAACAAAGATGTCTAACCAAAATATGCACTTTTTAATAGGGTGGCAAGCGAAATCAACCAATACAGCTCAGATAAAGACAGACGCAAAGACGAAAACATGTGGCATGGGCATGTAGACATCAACCCGTGCTTTTCTTTCGCGACAAGCCAGCATCATCAACATTTACAGCTGTAGAAGCAGGAGACGTAAGAATTGGAAGAGATTATGGCAGCTACAACAAAGATGTCTAACCAAAATATGCACTTTTTAATAGGGTGGCAAGCGAAATCAACCAATACAGCTCAGATAAAGACAGACGCAAAGACGAAAACATGTGGCATGGGCATGTAGACATCAACCCGTGCTTTTCTTTTCCGACAAGCCAGCATCATCAACATTTACAGCTGTAGAAGCAGGAGACGTAAGAATTGTGAAGAGATTATGGCAGCTACAACAAAGATGTCTAACCAAAATATGCACTTTTTAATAGGGTGGCAAGCGAAATCAACCAATACAGCTCAGATAAAGACAGACGCAAAGACGAAAACATGTGGCATGGGCATGTAGACATCAACCCGTGCTTTTCTTTTGCGACAAGCCAGCATCATCAACATTTACAGCTGTAGAAGCAGGAGACGTAAGAATTGTGAAGAGATTATGGCAGCTACAACAAAGATGTCTAACCAAAATATGCACTTTTTAATAGGGTGGCAAGCGAAATCAACCAATACAGCTCAGATAAAGACAGACGCAAAGACGAAAACATGTGGCATGGGCATGTAGACATCAACCCGTGCTTTTCTTTTGCGACAAGCCAGCATCATCAACATTTACAGCTGTAGAAGCAGGAGACGTAAGAATTGTGAAGAGATTATGGCAGCTACAACAAAGATGTCTAACCAAAATATGCACTTTTTAATAGGGTGGCAAGCGAAATCAACCAATACAGCTCAGATAAAGACAGACGCAAAGACGAAAACATGTGGCATGGGCATGTAGACATCAACCCGTGCTTTTCTTTTGCGACAAGCCAGCATCATCAACATTTACAGCTGTAGAAGCAGGAGACGTAAGAATGTGAAGAGATTATGGCAGCTACAACAAAGATGTCTAACCAAAATATGCACTTTTTAATAGGGTGGCAAGCGAAATCAACCAATACAGCTCAGATAACGACAGACGCAAAGACGAAAACATGTGGCATGGGCATGTAGACATCAACCCGTGCTTTTCTTTTCCGACAAGCCAGCATCATCAACATTTACAGCTGTAGAAGCAGGAGACGTAAGAATTGGAAGAGATTATGGCAGCTACAACAAAGATGTCTAACCAAAATATGCACTTTTTAATAGGGTGGCAAGCGAAATCAACCAATACAGCTCAGATAAAGACAGACGCAAAGACGAAAACATGTGGCATGGGCATGTAGACATCAACCCGTGCTTTTCTTTTGCGACAAGCCAGCATCATCAACATTTACAGCTGTAGAAGCAGGAGACGTAAGAATTGTGAAGAGATTATGGCAGCTACAACAAAGATGTCTAACCAAAATATGCACTTTTTAATAGGGTGGCAAGCGAAATCAACCAATACAGCTCAGATAACGACAGACGCAAAGACGAAAACATGTGGCATGGGCATGTAGACATCAACCCGTGCTTTTCTTTTGCGACAAGCCAGCATCATCAACATTTACAGCTGTAGAAGCAGGAGACGTAAGAATGTGGAAGAGATTATGGCAGCTACAACAAAGATGTCTAACCAAAATATGCACTTTTTAATAGGGTGGCAAGCGAAATCAACCAATACAGCTCAGATAACGACAGACGCAAAGACGAAAACATGTGGCATGGGCATGTAGACATCAACCCGTGCTTTTCTTTTCCGACAAGCCAGCATCATCAACATTTACAGCTGTAGAAGCAGGAGACGTAAGAATTGGAAGAGATTATGGCAGCTACAACAAAGATGTCTAACCAAAATATGCACTTTTTAATAGGGTGGCAAGCGAAATCAACCAATACAGCTCAGATAACGACAGACGCAAAGACGAAAACATGTGGCATGGGCATGTAGACATCAACCCGTGCTTTTCTTTTGCGACAAGCCAGCATCATCAACATTTACAGCTGTAGAAGCAGGAGACGTAAGAATGTGGAAGAGATTATGGCAGCTACAACAAAGATGTCTAACCAAAATATGCACTTTTTAATAGGGTGGCAAGCGAAATCAACCAATACAGCTCAGATAACGACAGACGCAAAGACGAAAACATGTGGCATGGGCATGTAGACATCAACCCGTGCTTTTCTTTTGCGACAAGCCAGCATCATCAACATTTACAGCTGTAGAAGCAGGAGACGTAAGAATGTGAAGAGATTATGGCAGCTACAACAAAGATGTCTAACCAAAATATGCACTTTTTAATAGGGTGGCAAGCGAAATCAACCAATACAGCTCAGATAAAGACAGACGCAAAGACGAAAACATGTGGCATGGGCATGTAGACATCAACCCGTGCTTTTCTTTGCGACAAGCCAGCATCATCAACATTTACAGCTGTAGAAGCAGGAGACGTAAGAATTGGAAGAGATTATGGCAGCTACAACAAAGATGTCTAACCAAAATATGCACTTTTTAATAGGGTGGCAAGCGAAATCAACCAATACAGCTCAGATAAAGACAGACGCAAAGACGAAAACATGTGGCATGGGCATGTAGACATCAACCCGTGCTTTTCTTTTGCGACAAGCCAGCATCATCAACATTTACAGCTGTAGAAGCAGGAGACGTAAGAATGTGAAGAGATTATGGCAGCTACAACAAAGATGTCTAACCAAAATATGCACTTTTTAATAGGGTGGCAAGCGAAATCAACCAATACAGCTCAGATAACGACAGACGCAAAGACGAAAACATGTGGCATGGGCGTGTAGACATCAACCCGTGCTTTTCTTTTGCGACAAGCCAGCATCATCAACATTTACAGCTGTAGAAGCAGGAGACGTAAGAATTGGAAGAGATTATGGCAGCTACAACAAAGATGTCTAACCAAAATATGCACTTTTTAATAGGGTGGCAAGCGAAATCAACCAATACAGCTCAGATAACGACAGACGCAAAGACGAAAACATGTGGCATGGGCATGTAGACATCAACCCGTGCTTTTCTTTTGCGACAAGCCAGCATCATCAACATTTACAGCTGTAGAAGCAGGAGACGTAAGAATGTGAAGAGATTATGGCAGCTACAACAAAGATTTCTAACCAAAATATGCACTTTTTAATAGGGTGGCAAGCGAAATCAACCAATACAGCTCAGATAACGACAGACGCAAAGACGCAAACATGTGGCATGGGCATGTAGACATCAACCCGTGCTTTTCTTTTGCGACAAGCCAGCATCATCAACATTTACAGCTGTAGAAGCAGGAGACGTAAGAATGTGAAGAGATTATGGCAGCTACAACAAAGATTTCTAACCAAAATATGCACTTTTTAATAGGGTGGCAAGCGCAATCAACCAATACAGCTCAAATAACGACAGGCGCAAAGACGCAAACATGTGGCATGGGCGTATAGACATCAACCCGTGCTTTTCTTTTGCGACAAGCCAGCACGATCAACATGTACAGCTGTAGAAGCAGGAGACGTAAGAATGTCAACAGATTATGGCAGCTACAACAAAGATGTCTAACCAAAATATGCACATTTTAATAGGGTACCAAGCGAAATCAACCAATACAGCTCAGATAACGACAGATGCAAAGACGCAAACATGTGGCATGGGCGTGTAGACGTCAACCCGTGCTTTTCTTTTGTGACAAGCCAGCATCATCAATACGTACAGCTGTAGAAGCAGGAGACGTAAGGATGTCAACAGACTATGGCAGCTGCAACAGAGATGTCTAACCAAATTAGGTGCTTTTTAATAGGGTGGCTAGCAAAACCGACATATACAGCTCAGAAAATGACAGTCGCAAAAAAGTTAAAGCAAGTTTGGCATAAGATAATGTTATGTCTAGACATCAACCTGTGTTGGCAGGCACGTTTTCAGCAGGCACATTTCACTACCGAGAGTAATGCCCCAAATGGGCCTATTTCAATTACACTAGTAGTTTTGACAACAGCCAAACCCTGCAATTCCTTGTTAATATTAACAGCACCGCCCTTTCCACTAGGCCAATTCACCGGGATCGTCAGTACACCTCTGAGGGCGTCAGTGCCTCAGTTGCAGCGTCAC
Organism: Ixodes ricinus; assembly: GCA_037355805.1. Lineage (NCBI taxonomy): Eukaryota > Metazoa > Arthropoda > Arachnida > Ixodida > Ixodidae > Ixodes > Ixodes ricinus. The sequence goes on from JAZHYW010005436.1 coordinate 9,592, forward strand.
CGCGGACGCGCATGCAGTCGCTCAAATGTAGCAATACCCGGTTGCAGTCAGGACCAGCATGTAGGCGATTTAGCGAGCGACGAGGTGAGACGAGCGACGGTGAGAGCGACGATAGTTAGCGACGAGCGACGGAGATTTCTCATTGTCGCTCGTCGCGTGCCTCGGTTTTTGGATTTAGAAAACGTTGCTGATTGCCTTGGTCGCTTGCTCCCGTCGCTCTCACGCGGCTTGCCTCGTCGCGCGACTGACCGAACGACAGCGAAACAGGCCGCTGTGGCGTCTCTCGTCACTCGCCAGATCACTTACACGACGTTTCATCGATACGTTACGTTTTATCGCTATTTCGCGCGCGACATAGCCTTGGGAGGGGCATTCATGTCGCCGACATGTGCAGACTTCGGAGGCCCGATTCAGTGAAGCGGCGGGGCATTCCCCCGATTATTAAGCCTAGTTTTCTTAATGCCGTAGCCCCACTAGAGTGACAAACAGGAACAAAAGATACTGACAAACCCCTAACGCGTTTTTAATGTTTTTGCAGCTCGCAGATAATGCATCGTGTCATACCCATTTCCAACAGTCGGTGCCGCTGCCGCGAGCACACGACAAGCAGACGAGAATGCGTCGCGGAGTAACACTTTGTATCAATGTGTTATTCCGCGCTCGCCCTCCTTATTTGTTGCGGCCACCTGTAGGTTCCACAGCCCTGCACAGAACTTCTGACTAGGAGTATAGTCGACGCTTTCTTTTCTCGATTGCGTTCGCAGCGTCCACCGTGAACTTGTGCGCTCGGCCGCAGCCGCCGCAGCCGAACCAGCTGGACGGCCTCCGGCGCGCGTACCGGCAGCGTAGCCATAGCAACCACGCCGCGAGTGCGGTTGCCAGACAGAATTCACACGATTTTTTTTCTTTTCACTCACGGTGAGTTACAAGAAGTTAGGCGCGTATCATTATAATACATTATGATGTAAGAGGTTATTAAGAGATATATGTACCTACCTAAGACAAATGCAGGAAAAATATTATTGAGAAATAATATTGGCGTAATCTTTTCATATCTTTATAAAGACTAGCGTGGTCACTGGGCTAACCGATGCGCGAAAATGGAGGGCATATATACCGCTCGGGGCACTGCTCCGTTTGTATTAGTAGGATGTATGTACTATTGTTGTGTGTTGACCGTGTCATGATTGTATTAGCGTGTGTGTGTATGTATGTGCAGTGATGTGTGTATGTCCGTGGCGTGAGTGCTCGTGTGGAGCGTCAGGTAGTCGAAAGAACTGCTATTTTTTTTCTTCAAATATTTGTAACTTTTATTTTCGTCGCTAGATGGCGGTGGTTGCCACCCAGTTTGAAAAGTGTGGCAGTTGGTGATCTATAACTATTAGAGCGCTGGATGCCATTAGTCCATCCGTCGCGTTATCAGCGCTGCTCCGATTTAACTGGTGGCTGTGTCACCGTGTTATGCTGCCCGATTGTAACGAAAGGAGGCTAGGCGGCTTGCCCAGCGCGTGTTCTAGGTGCTGAATACCGCTGTTCACGCACAAACGTCCATGATTGGATAACACACGTAACAGAGGTGAGCACGGGCATTAGTTGATCGAAAGCCACACGGAGCGCGAGTGCGATACCTCCTAGCCGCTGTCGACAGAGGGTGTCTGAGCGATTCGTTGTCGCTCACGGCAAGTGGGCGTTGTGTTCAATAAAGCCAGCATGCCAGTGTTTGTAAAGCGATCCCTTCTTTATAAACGCTTCTGATGCGATGAAAATGCGACCCGCATTGAGCAGGCCGAGCGAGACTTCGGCGACAGTCTCGGCTGTTCAGCCTCCAGCGGTTTCGGCCTTACTCGTATTACTTGCGGTGTTGGTGCTTTGTAATAGAGATGTTTGGAAAGTTTTTTGCGCCTCCAGATGACACCAAACGAGCGTGCGAGCCGTAAGCTCTCGCTCCGGCGAGAAGCCGCGTACGGCTCGCCAAGCCTTTTAATCGTATCGCCTGTCGCATACTGGTCGCCATATTGTTTTTAGGGTGTTAGCAGCTACACGATTTTCTTTACCTCCGGCGGCTAACACCCTTACACGAATAAAGGCGTTAGCCAGAGGACGAGCCATTTACACGAATAAGGGTGTAAAAATGTTAAGTGTGTGGGCAAGGTCGCAAGGGGACTGCGGAAACGCGCTGACGCCGTGTAGCCTTTGGTAGTGGCTGGCTGGGGCTTGCAAAACACGCTTGATGTTCGTCGCCTCCGTGACAAATCCTTGAATGTTTGTCGGTGGGTTGCGTATGAGCGGCTGTCGTTCTTCACGTCACGCATCAAAATACGCAGCTTCTTTTCCTCGGTGGCCTGAGGGTCGGCGCGAGAGCCCAGGCGAAGGACGTCTTCCACAAAACTCATGACGCTCTCATTGGGGCCCGGGTCCTCGATTGCAGCAGGTCTTCGGCACTCTCTCTTCGGTGTTGACTGGCGAATGTACGCGTGAGCTCGTTCTCGCAAATGTCCGACAAGGTCAACGAAGCTTCATGGTTTTCGAACCAGCGCCTTTCTGATCCTTCAATTGAGAAATAGAGGTGTTGCAGGCGCTGTTCGTCACTCCACCCGTTGTGGCGAGCCACGCGTTCGTACTGGTTTATCCAGTCTTCGACGTCCTCGTAGATCTCGCCGAGGAAGGGAGTAGGTGTCCGCGGAGCGACAGGCAGGACGACGGGCGGGGTGGTCGTCGTCGGGGTCTTCTTCTTCGGCTTCTGCGGCAGGGGTCCGTATTCCGGAAGTTGGCCTTTGGTGCTGCGGCTTGATCGGGCGTCGACGTCTTCTGCGAAGGGTAGCCTTCCGGGGTTGAGCACCTCACTTGGCCGGGATGTCTTCGGAGGGGTACGCGTCAAGGGCATAGAATGCGATACCCCGCACCTCCACCAAAAATCCACGAATGACAAATGATGAGGCGAAGAATAACTGAAGAAATTAAAGGTTTAATGAGGCGAACTTGCGGCCAAAACAAAATAGAAGTAAGTTAGCGTCGCAGGCGTCAATGTCGGCGAAACAGCAGGATCGAGCGCTGGAGCGAGACTCACTCCGGCTTGCCACACGGAGCACCTTTTGTAGTGGCGTGGGTTTCTGGAACATTCGGCCTAGAACGTTTAGCGTAGAACAGTCGTAACTCAATGAGACGAGAAAGTTCTCGAGCTGGCGAGAACCGGCAAGTAGAAACAATAAATAAAAGAACGTTCTGCTACTTGGAATCGAACTCAGATCTTCCGCGCGAGAGTGAAGCGCGATAACCATTCGGCCACGCACGCTCTCGCTCGGCGACGCGCGTGGCAATATCGTCGGCGGCCGAAATCTCGGCAGTAGAGAAACGTGGCCGTTCACGCCAGTACACCGCGGACAAGGCTAAGGGAGCAGAAGAACGACATTCATGCTTTTGCATTCAGTCAGACTCATAGGAAGTGCTCATACTTCGTCTCACCTTAGCATGGACAAACCGCGAATGCCGTGCTAGCGCGAGCGGCTAGCCTTGACTGGAGCATTCGCTGCACGAGTGCTCGTGCAGCCGCCGTGGCTTCATTCGAAGCAACTATCTCGCGCTTTTAGCACGCGCGGCTAACAATAGTCCATACTCAACGTGAGACGAGGTATAGCTGTCCTCGGTATTTTTTACCACGCTTTTTGAGCTGAAGCATGTGTATGTAAACGCGATATCTTCTGATCTTATACTGAAGTTACCTGGCTTTGACCTGCCTTTCGAACTGAACACAGATGCATCGCAGGATAGGTGGTATTCACTAAAGTCATTGAATCCTGGGAAAGTAGCGACATTGTGCAGAGAGATTCTGATCAACCCCGAACCCTGCCGGTTTCGATCTGGATGAGCATCGTACCGGCGTGAGTTCGTGTATCTCTACTGCGTGGTGCACGTCAAGGAACCCAGGATAGCGGTTTGTACTGCACTGGGTATATTTCTCATGTACAGCTGGGAAACTCGTCGCCCGTTGAGGCAGACAGTTCTAGGCTGTATAAACGTATACACCCCACTTTTTTTTAACGCCACGGTCTTTACTGTTTGCTGTCTGAACACAAACAAATACTAACATACAGACGACCGAAACCTCGCTAGGCGATAGGTGAATCGGTCTTCGTTGCTATGGCAATCGCCATTTTGGCCCCTTCAAGTTATAGAAGCTTCGACTGGGTCGTTCTAATCCAGTCGCACCAAGATCACCATGGAGCATCATCGTACTGAAGGCGTCCCTCGCCAATATAAGCGTCGTTGACACTATGTACGCAATCAACTTATCCATCATGCCCCTCTCCACGGATCTCTTACAATTTGTTTTGCCTATTTCAAAACAGAAAAAGGTTTTTTTTCGATGCCTCCAAGCACAGACGCCGCATGTGGTGGTGGTACGAAGATGCACGCTTTTTTCACCGGTATGTGGATAACAAAATCTTGGTATACAAGAAACGTCTCCATAAAGTTACCCGTCACCAGCGAATTTAAATCGGCTCACCAAGAATGGGGAGGTCAAGGAGAAATTGCTGATTTCATGAGCCAAAAAGGCGAACATGCGGGGAGCTTGGCGCTGCTTTCCCAAGATCCAGTTACTGGCGGCCATAGCTGAGTTCATTGCCACTCAGCGCGAACTTATGATGAGCTTCCACAAACCTTCCGCAAGGTGGATTGTACACCACCAAGATTGTAGTTTTTCTGAGAAGGGGAGGGGGGGGGGGTCTTGTTCTGAGCATGCGCTGTGAACACCGCGCTCCGTACTGCGTCTTGCCAGCTTTACAATTTAAAGATGTTTCTTTCGTTTGCCTCCAGAAAATTGTTAATGCATTCTTTGGCCTATAGTGTGCTCAGATACGGCATTACTTTATTTTTTAATTGTTCCTTGCAATGGCACGCGAAAATCGATAATGTTTTGAGGAGGATGTTGAAATAGTGTTTCCTATAATTTATTAACGTGTTCTAGTGACAACCTGTTCGCCTGGCTTCAGCTGCCTTGTTTTTATTCACACTTTCTACAAACTATAGTTCAGCACCACTTTTGGTACATTGATTTAAAAATTCAAATGATTGCACCACGTACACCAAAGTGTAAAACTCGCTATGAAGTTCCACGAATACATAGTCGATATGGAGAAAGCATTAGGGCATTTTGTGTTCCGAGAATATTCAACGCGTTACCGGATTCTCTATCTATTTTTAAATCAAGTCGTCACATAAAAAAATGTGAAAAGATCGTTTAATGGCAGAAATAAGCATTTAAAGCTTTGAGTGCAAGTTGTTCTTTGTTCGTATTTGTTATTGTGAAGAATGTGCTTTCACTGCCTAGTCGCGCCACAGCAGACCTGACATTTTGTATTGTTGATCTTGATTATTAAATAATAATAATTGTAATAATAATTTTAATATTATTATTATTATGAACTAGATTCCATTAAATCTATAATATATTCATAAAGCATAGACATCAACAACAGTGCGGTTTTATAGGCTTCAACATCATTATTAATTCAAAATTAACTGAAGTCCTCGTCCGCATCTTCGCATGTCTCCGGAGTTTCACACCTTATCAGGTATTTTAATGTAGTTGAATTACCCGTCGAGCAAAATGAGAACTTCCATCATCTAAAACAAGAAAAAAAACATTGCTATGTTCGCTAATAAAATATTTCACCAACAACATTCTACGTTTGAAAATGTTCGTGAATATAAACAATACCAAGAACTACATGGGTAGGTAATCACTAGTAGATATAATTACGAAGGTATTCGTGCTGAAAAAGTTTAATTTTAAGGCAGTATTTGCTTAACTGCAAACAACTATGTAATAAAAAATAAATAAACACCCGTCTTCTTCTGTTCTTATATCTTGTTAATAAAAAAACGTCGTCGAAATAGTGTTTTTGTTCATGCTCTTTTGACAAAATGGGAACTAGCGGAGCAAGTGAGACTTCTCGCATCCGTATTCGTGGAGCTTTGCTTATCCACAAGTAGCATAAAGCATAATTAGGGTTTCGTGTTTTCAGAGTTTAATTTTCGTCATATTCGGAAGGTGTTTGTCGGAGTTCATTTTTTTGCCAAAGATTCGGAGTTCATATTTGTTTGTTCCCGAATTCTCTGAAATTCGGAGTTTAATTTTGCAGTGTTTCCTATTTAAATTAATATCTAAATAATAACCGGATGCAAACGTATACCAGATAAAAAAATAAAACGCACTTGTATCAATTGGAAGTTCTTTAGTTGAATTGGCGTTAGTGCCATTGCCATTGGCAATGCTAATTTGTCCCACGACAAACGTCGCACACAAGTGTTGCTTCCATAAACGTCGATACCTGAAAATCAATAAACTCCCGGAGGTAGTCGCTGGGAAGCACGTATTTATCCCATCCTATTCCATCAATCTTGCCCACGGCCGTGCGAGGTGAAGTGGTTAAGGATGTAATAGAGAGGTTTCAACTGCCCCTCTTCCCTATTTTATAAAATCTTTATGGTCCATAGCTTTCACTGTTACAAAAAAACATACCCTCTCCTTTCTCTATCTCACAAATCGCATGGCGCAATCTGGAAACCAAAAGCGTGGTTTCTGTCGTGAGCCGAATTGTACAATGACCTGCTGCCTTGAATCGACCTTGACGAGTCAAGCGGTAAGACCCTTTCGACAACGGTTCGGCATGTGAAAGATAATTATCGTGGCATTTTCCCAGGACCATTGACCCTGCACTACTGAAACTGTTAAAAGCAAAAAAAAAAACAGTGTTTTAATAATTTATTTTTTTTGCCGGGGGGGGGGGGGGTGGCATTGGCACATAAGGATTCGGAGTTTATCGGTTAAATCCGAATTGACCAAAATTATACCGGTGGGTGCTTTTTCCGAGATTTTCGAATTTATTCGAAAACACGGAAGCCTAAGCATAAGTTATGCTTTACGCTACCAGAGGAAAGAGAATTGTATAACACTTTAAACAAACAAAAAAGACTCATTCAAAAAAGTATACAGAATAGGACGACTAGCGAGCGGCAAAGTGGCACCTAGATTGTCAAAATCCGTGGGACTCTAGCCTAATAATCTTTTAGCAAAGTGTTCAAGGGTTACTTAATAGATTACTCTAATGTGTTCTATCGTAAGCAGGCAGAAGGCAGCACAAGGCAGAGCAACGTAATCAGTGGCAGACAAACGTAAATGTGTGAACCAGCCTTTGCCGTCAGTTGCAGTCATACTTCGTACTTCCTTTTTCGGGACCACAGAAAAGTTTCGTACACAATATGCCTCCACTGAACCGCGATTACACCGCTAGTAGTGAACCATGTTTCCAAAACATGACTGGCGCAGCCTGGCACGCGAGTTCTAAGGCAGAACGATGTAAGCATCTTTACCGCAAGTTCCGTCCAGAAGCTCTTCGCCCGCTTACCTTTTGCCCTTCTCGCCATGGGTTGAGAACGGTTGACTTCTCATAAAAGATGGATTACTTAGTGGTCGATTGTGTGCCGTTCAGTTGCCCTCCGGTTATGTTTCACTAAACCCGCTTTTTTACCATCTCTGCCGCAGAGCAAGCCGCGTCTTCATCTTCGTCTATACACCTTTGGCAGTGAGACAGACCTGCCAATGTGTGGTCTCCAACCACAACGTTCGCTGTTTGTCGTGCAATGTTGCCAAGCGTCTCTTGCTGAAGTGTACGCCACTGAGCGCCGAGATAGACTCGAAGATTATTTAAAACTTACAGTTGCTTTCTTCCATCGCGAAAGAGCACAAAACAGATAAATAACAAACACAAACCCCTAAGAAACCAAAAATTTAGAAATAAAAATATCTAAAGTTTGAAAGCACATAACAAAAAGCGCCAGAAGCTCCTTGACACCCTCATTGCCGCCAGCCAGTGTTCCTTCGAAATGGGAAATAGTGCGCTACCAAAGTGCACGCGGAGCTGACGTCTTTGGGAAACAACGCATACTGCTTACCCGCAAGAAGCACGCGACGGGCAACGAGGGGTCTGCTTGGAACAACGTTACTAGAACCCTCAGTTGAGAAACTCACCGTTGAAGCCTGGGCCGCTGGCGTCAGACCGGACCGAGCTAAATACGACAACAGCGCCACTTTTTATCATTTGTCTTTACTGTGGTCACCCTGAGCTTTTAAGAAAGCATGTTTTTGCGGAAAACCCATCGGAAAAAAACTCCTTTTGTAGTAACTTTTTTGGAGTTAAGTACAAAATGAGGAGCGCGTGATGGTTTCTAAATCTGTTTGTTTGCAAGGTTTTGAAGCACAATTAACGTTGTTTTTATACAGCTATGCTTCAGCGGGGATTTCAAGTAGCGCGTCCCGATCTAGGCTCCTCTTAACTTCGGTAGTAATTCCTGGCCCGTCCGCTGGGGAGCCGGGGTGGCACCCCTGATAGTATCCGTTTCGGCGGCAAAATGGCCGATTAAAGCCAAAATAGGAGTCACGTATAGTTGCCGCTGCACGTGAGTGTCCGCTGCGGGAAAAATGGCGGCGTTGCGGAACGTCGCTAGCTCGATTCCGGTGTACGGAACGGCGCCACTTTTTAGAGCAGTCTCTATGGCAGTTTCCCAACTAAGTGGTTCTAGTAACGTTGGTTTGGAAACTCGCTTCCCGGCGTTGCGCCCTTTCATAAAGCGCGCAAGAGGTAGCGCTGTGGTCGCCTTGGGATCGACTCTGCTATGGTGGGCTAGAACGGGAGGTGTGACAATCGCTCGCTTTGTCCAGCGGGAGAAAATGGCAAGGCTGTTCAGCACGCAGCGTTACATCGATATGCCTGCAGCAGCTCCACCACGGCACTCCTCCGCATTGTGAACACTAAAGAAGAAGAAAATGTTTTCACCGTTGATCACAATCCTGAACTGCCGCATAAGGAATCTTCCCTTGGTAGCCATAACGAAACTGGGCAGGGTCCATTGAGCTCGACGCAATAAAGACAGGCTGCGGTGAAGCTATGGTGGACTTGTGAAGCCCCTCGACGTACTTTCTTCGCCCTCTATTTTCCGTAGTGCGGGGTGGCGCAGCTATTCACTTATCGATGGATCTCCGCTCCGCCACAGCACCGCATGCTGGATCGCTTAGTCAGTTTCGCAAGGGCGATCGTCTCGCCTCCCCCTTCTAATTAGGTTGTGCGTATGTTTATACAGCCTAGAACTTGGTCTGTCTGCTGTAGGTGACGCGCGTCTTCCAGCTGTTAATGATTTAGCCAGTGCAGTACAACCGCTAGCCTGGGGTTTTAACGTGCACCACGCTGTAGTGATGCACGACCGAACGCCGGTACGATGCTCATCCAGATCGAAACGGGCAGGGACGGGGATGGACCGATCCCACTTTCTAGCCCACCATATCTCTGCGGTGTCTCGTCGTCGTCGTTCTTCCTCGTGTTTTCTCTCGTCTCATCGGTGGCTCGTCGTAGGCGCCTAAGCGTTCTTTTCTAGTGCCGGGAACTTTGGGTCGTACTCCAGTCAAAGAGAAAGCATGCCGAACTGCCGCGCTCCCGGCTGTCGCAGCGGGTACGCCTCACAGGCGTCAAAAAGTTACGACATGCGCCAGTTCTTAACCGCTCCGAAGGATGCTGTGCACCTAAAGATATGGCGAAACGCGATCCCCAAAAAATTGTTCACGCTCCCATAAAAAAAAAAAAAAAATATGTGTGCAATTTGTATTTTAAGTTTTCGATGGGCCAGCTGTATAAAGATTACACTACACAAATACAAAAAACCTTCACACTGCTGGACTTGCAACTGCTTAATGCTCCTCGTTTTCTTTTAGAGCGCAGCTCTTAGGCGCCCGTTTCCGGCTTGAGCGGCGTCGGTGTCGGCGTCGCCGTGCCCGGCGTAGCCATAAGGTCACGTGACCCCCCCAGGTCACATGACCCCCACAGGTCACGTGACCCCCATACGTCACGAGACACCCCCCCCCCGGTCACAAGACCCCCGAGATCATGTGACCCCCCCCCTCAAGGTCACGTGACCTCCGTGAGGGGAGGAGGAGAAAGGAGGGGTATACCCTCCCTCAGTACCCTTCTTTCCTCCTCCTCAAGAGCTGCGCTCCAATTCGGCGTTACAGGGAGTTGTAAGCAGCTTTCATTTTTTTCTCTTTGCGAGTAATTAACATTTACTCTTTCTTTTTCTTTTTACCGTGGAATTCATTTTTTTTTCTTTTTCTTTAAGCCGCTTTTCAAATTTTGTTTTCTGGGATGAGGCAGTTGAGCATTCTTTTTGAGATGAGGCGGTTTTGCATTCTTCTTCCTTTTATCCTTGCCAGGACACCGTGGCTCCCTTCAGGAACGCTTTCTAATTGTGGTAAAGTCCAACTGAAGGGGCACTGACACGGTTCTCCTCGTTGTCCTTGATGGCTGAAAGCCTCCAGCAATTCACACGCGAGTTTTTTTTTCCCACAATGTCAATTTCGTGTAGTTTTGCTTCACATTCGCATGTACGACAGTGAGCTGCTAGGTGTCCTGCTGCTCGTAAGGCTCGTAAAGATGCGGCATGTTCTCTTGCTCTATCGTTTATACAGCGTCCTGTTTGGCGTATATAACACTTCCCTCACGTCATGGGAATCTTATAGATGGCCTCCTTTTGACATTAGAGGTACTTGGTCTTGTGTGCTACGTCACATTGTTTTTCGTGTGTGTTTTGTGCCTTATTGATTTTGCCACACATGGAAGAAGCCTTCTTCGGCGCGGAACACTTGACGTGTACACCTTGACGGCTTGCTATCTTCTTTAGCTTGTGCGTAATGCCGCGAAGGTACGGCGCTACCGCAATAGGGCTTCCAGCCTTCGTTTTAGAGAGCGGCTCTTAGGCGCCCGTTTCCGGCTTGAGCGGCGTCGCCGTCGCCGTCGACGTGAGCGCGCGGTGCATTATGGGAAATGCCCCATAATGCACCGCGCGGGGAGGAGGAGAAGGAGGGTGGACGAGGAAGGGAGGAGGACGAGGGGAGGGGAGGAGGAGGGGAGGACGAAAGGGAGGGGAGGAGGAAGAGAGGAGAAAAGGAGAAAGAGGGGGAGGAGGGAGAGGGGGAGGAGAGCGGGAAGAGGAGGAGGAGGAGGAGGGAGGGGTATACCCTCCCCTCAGTACCCGTCCCTCTTTCTCCTCAAGAGCAGCGCTCCGATTCGGTGTTACAGGGTGTTGTAAAGGTCTTTCATTTTTTGTTTCTTGTACGTTTTCCGGACCGCGCCTCACATTCTTGCAGATCTTTTCATATATTGATATTAGAAGCGTGTTCGGACAGCCAGCTTCAAGTAGCCTAGACATTTGTATGTCGAAACATCCTCAATTTGGTAGGCCCATGACTTTTTCTTTTTTTTAAGGCGGATGTTAGTGCTGTGGTGGCGACCCCTTGTTTTGCGTCTTTTTTATGTTCGAAATCGAACGGTAGAAACCTTTTGCACGAACAAGCTTGACACCTCCAGCATACGTGGCCTTTTTTGAACTCTAAGGTGAGATCGAAAAACCTAGTAGTTTTATTTACAGGTAGTTCATGAGTGAACTGAACGTCAATCCCATGCAGCTCTGTTCAGAGCATCTTATGACGTATTTTCGGCACCCGTTACTTGGCTCTTCCGTTTCCTTATTGCAAAGAATCCAGAAGTCACCAACATACCGAAATATGACTTCAATCCGGGGATCTTTCATAACTTGTTGGATGGCAATTTCGCATGCTGCAAGGAACACGTCACTGAACACAACACACTTAAATATCTACGCTACTTGAAGCTGGCTATATACATATATTGAAGCTGGATAACAAGTACACCACGTTTTCATACGTGCCGCTCTGTGATTTCTGGAATGGTGATATCACTGGCCTGCAGAAGGGGTAGCTGGCATCTCCCTCCTCCTCCTCTCCTACTCCCCTCCCTCCTCCCCCTTATCTCCTCCTTTTCCCTCCTCCTGCTCCCTCCTCCTCCTCGCTCCTCCTCTCTCCTTCCTCCTCCTCCTCCTGCTCCTCCCCTGTGAAGGTCGTTACCTTCACCGTGACCTTCACGAGTGGCCTTCCGTGACGTCTCTTTTGACCTTCGTGACGTAAATCGTGACCCTCGCGACGTCACACGTGACGTCACGTGTTACGTCATTATGGGAGACGTCCCATAATGCAACGCGCGGTTACGCCTACGGTGACGGCGACGCCGCTGAAACCGGAAACGGGTGCCTAAGAGGTGCGTTTTAAAACTGGCTTAAATTAACACGGCATGATGTACTTACCTTGCCACTGACGACGACGTGGCGGCAGTCGAAAAGTGGTAAAAAGCGCGCAAACTTGGGAGGACAGCCGCCTGAGCGGGCGAGAGAGAGCAAACGAGGGGTGACGATGGCGATCTTTCGGCTACCACTTCCAGTAAGGAGCAGGAGACAACCAGTAAAGAAAATAAAGAAAACAACGCGGCGATAACAACAAGCACTCTCATAGAGTGATAAAAGTATAATTAGGATGTTTCTGTCTAGTAAAATGGGTCAGAGTGAAATACGAAACTATTATTTTCAAAACTGAGTGACTCGAGGCAAATCCGGGGAGAGTGACGTTTGGAGTGACTCGGTGCTCTGGGCGAACTCCGCCGAGAGGTGGATATGGCTGGGCGGGTGGGCGCAATGAGGCAGAGAGAGCGTAGATTGATCAGTATGCATGAAAATTGAAGGAGGTTCTAGAATACGCTTCATTGAGAATAATAAAGAATATATATATATATATATATATGTATTTATATATACATTGGCCCTCGCGCAAGTATTATCCAAATGATGCAATGTTACAACGGACGTCCTAAGGATATCGCACACGGAACCTATCGGAAAAATTCATAAGTGAACATCTGCAGGACATCCACTGGAGTAGAGCAATGAAACTTTGGTTCTATCCAGAAAACTATATCCTTTTGTTTCCTCTTCGGACGTCCTCGTTCGGGACCCGGACGTTCGGATGTAAACGGGATGTCCGTGTGATATATTGTCACGAATGACAAGTGATGAGGCGATGAAAACTGAATAAAGCTAAACGTTTAATGGGGCGAACTTGTGCCCAAAAATAAAAAAGGAACAGAAGAAAGCAGAGCGTCGCGGGCGTCGAAGTCGGCGTGACAGCAGAGTCGAACACTGGGGCGAAACTGACTCCGGCTGGCTACGCAGAGCCCTGTTTGTACGCGCGTGGGCTTCTGGAGCATTCGGCGCAGAAGGTTCGGTGGGTAGAACTTGCTAACCTCGAATCAGCAAGACGGTTCTCGAATTTACCAGAACATCACATTACAGCATCAACAAAGACCGTCTAGACGCAGCCAGGAATCGAACCCTGGCGCTTCTGCGTGGAAGGCAAGCGCGATAACCGTTAGGCCACGGGCGCGCTGCCTACATCGCCAGCTGCGCGCGCGACATTACCCCCCCCGCCTTAAAAAGAGCGCATCGCTCCGATGCAACACAAAACAAAACAAAGCAGATAAGAAGAACGGCAAACTTAAGCGTCATTCGGAACGCATAAAGTCCGCAGTCCTATCGAGCGTAGTACGGCTTCAGGCGCACGACGTGGACGACTTCAAGTCGTGGTGGGCGGCGTAATAAAGTCCGTGTTCCGTCGGGCATCACCTCGTAGTTTAGATTCCCGAGTCGGCGAAGCACTTTGTAGGGTCCAAAGTAGCGCTTCAGGAGTTTCTCGCTTGGACCGCGTCGTCGTATCAGGGTCCAGATCCACCACGGTCTTCGGGCTTGAAGCGAACGTCGATCCGGCGAAGGTTGTACCGGGTAGCGTCGACACGTTGTTGATCTTGAATTCGGAGTCGGGCGAGCTGGCGAACTTCTTCGGCTCGTTGGGCAACCACCTGGGCGTCGGGGATCCCGTCGTCAGCTGGTTCGTGGAGTAGCATTGCGTCGAGCATGGTCGATACTTTTCTGCCATGCACCAGCTGAAACGGTGTTACTCCTGTGGTCTCTTGCACCAACGTGTTGTAAGCAAACGTGACGTAGGGTAGCACCTCGTCCCACCTCTTGTGCTCTGCGTCGACATATATGGAGATCATGTCGGCGAGAGTTTTGTTTAGTCGCTCCGTTAGTTCATTTGTCTGCGGATGGTACGCAGTGGTTCGACGGTGGCTGGTGCTAGTTAGACAAAGAATTTCTTGTTTCAGCTGAGCCATCAACGATGATCCACGGTCTGTAATGAGGACTTGGGGGGCGCCGTGCAGGAGGACAATAGACTCGATGGAAAACTTGGCGACTTCAACAACAGTTCCCGATGGAAGGGCTTTCGTTTCGGCGTATCGCGTGAGATAAACTGTGGCTACGATTATCCAGCGTTTTCCCGATGTTGACGGCGGAAAAAGGCCAAGTAAATCCATTCCGATCTGCAGGAACGGCGATGACGGAAAAGCAATTGGATGCAGGAGCCTGACGGCTTCGTCGGTGGTTTCTTGCGTCGCTGACACTCGTGGCACGATCGAGTGTAGAGGTGAACGGTCTTCGGTAGCCTTGGCCAGTAGTATTTTTCCCTAATCCTGGCGAGCGTCCTGCTGTAGCCAAGGTGCCGTGCCGTTGGGTCGTCGTGGGAGGCTTGGAAGATCTCCTCTCTAAGGTCGGCAGAGATTACCAGCAGCCATGGCGAGCTGTTGTCTCCAGAGTTCTCCTCGTAAAGTACACCTTGTCGGATGACGAAGGTCGGCAGGGCTCTCAAAAAGACACGGGGGACAGAACCCCCTCGTCCTTCGAGGTGCTCGATTAAGGTGTATCCACACGACGGACTAAATTGCTGTTTTGGTCCGCGGGCCGCGCATCACGTGATCTTACGTCACCGGTTTTCGAGGTCCGCCGGCGGTCCGCGGCCCGCGCTTCTCAGAAATGCCAAGCGACTTTTCTCGCCCGGACCTTGGCGGCGGACCGCGGCGTTTTAGTATAATTGAAGCGCTAAGTCTGACAACAAGCTGAGTTTTGTTGTTTGGATTGGAATCCAAATCCAAAGTCGTTTTCTTTTGGCGCCAACTGTTGAAGACGAAGAAGACGAACCTTTTGTTGTGCGACGAAAAGAGTTGACTATGCAGACCAAGATCTTTCCTGCACATCGAAGGCTTCATCCAGCATGCCCTTTTCGGTTCACTTAAGTCCTCCTCGTCCTCAATAGTCAACGCCAGGGCCACCGCGGCCAAACGTCTCTTTCGTTCAACCTCCATCTTGGCTCCTTACAAATAGCCTCAAAGCAGCTCGCTGCATGCGTTTGGCGGAGCTGTGAGGTCGAGGGTTAGACCGGCCCGTTCGCTCTGTCGTCTGCTCTTTTGGTCCGCCGTGTGGATGCTCATTGCAGCCGGGCGGCCCGCAGGCCGCGCATCACGTGATCAATCGGTCCGCGGCCTGGTCCGTCGTGTGGATACACCTTTAGCGCGCGCAACTCAGGATCGTCTCTTTGACGTCGCGCCATGTCGTCGGTGTTCACTGCGCCTAGGAAGCACTCGTCGTCATCGTCGTTGCTGCGCCCGGGAGATGTCTCGACCGGGGCTCTATGTTATGTTCTGATTCGCTTTATTTTTCTTTCTTTGTTTTTTAGCTAATCTAACGACGACGACGTTAACACACGGCACGAGCTGAGTAAACAGTCTGGCATGGAACCCCGACTTGACTGGTCATTACCTAGGCTGCCTTAACACTCTGGGCAGGCAATCGGTGTCGCTGTGCTTGCGGCCTGACTTGTAGACCACAGTTATGTTGAACTCCTGCAGTCGGAGGCTCCATCGAGCGAGACGTCCTGAAGGGTCCTTTAGGTTCGCAAGCCAGCAGAGCGAGTGGTGGTCCGTGACAACGCGGAAAGGGCTCCCGTATAAGTACGGGCGAAACTTCGTGATTGCCCAGACGACCGCAAGACATTCCTTTTCAGTCGTGGAGTAATTTCTCTCCGCTTTGGACAGTGTCCGACTTGCGTAGGCGATGACTCGCTCGGTGCCTTCTTGCACTTGAACCAGTACCGCGCCAAGTCCTTCGTTACTTGCGTCCGTATGAATCTCGGTTTCCGCATCTTGATCGAAGTGTCCAAGAACAGGAGGAGTCTGGAGTCGTTGCTTCAGCTCGTCGAATGCGTGCTGCTGCTCCTCGGCCCATTCGAACTTCTCGGCGTCCTTCGTGAGTTTTGTGAGCGGTGCGGAAATCCTTGCGAAATCCCGAACGAAGCGTCGATAGTAGGCACAAAGTCCAAGGAATCTTCGCACGGCCTTCTTGTCTGAAGGCGCTGGAAATGCCGCAACGGCGCGAGTCTTCTCGGGGTCTGGGCGGACGCCGTCGTTACTAACCACGTGGCCTAGGAACTTCAGTTCGTCATAGGCGAACCGGCACTTGGACGGCTTAAGGGTGAGTCCAGCGGTCTGTATGGCTTGGAGAACAGCTCGGAGTCGTCGCAAGTGCTGCTCGTCGAAGTCACTTGAAAACACTACGACGTCGTCAAGGTAGACGAGACAGCTCTGCCACTTCAGTCCTGCCAGTACGGTGTCCATGACACGCTGGAAAGTTGCTGGCGCCGTGCATAGTCCGAAGGGCATCACCTTGAACTCGTACAGTCCATCCGGCGTGACGAAAGCTGTCTTCTCTCGGTCCCGTTCGTCGACTTCGATCTGCCAGTAGCCGCTCTTCAGGTCCATCGATGAAAAGTATCGAGAGTGGCGCAGCCGGTCTAGCGTGTCATCGATGCGGGGGAGTGGATAGACGTCTTTCTTCGTTACCGCGTTCAGCTGCCGGTAGTCCACGCAGAACCTAAGCGTTCCGTCCTTCTTCTTAACCAGCACGACTGGAGAGGCCCACGGACTGCTTGAAGGCTGGATTATGTCGTCGTTCAGCATTTCTTGCACTTGCTCTTGAATGACCTTCCTTTCTTTTACGGAGACTCTGTACGGCGATCGGTGCACAGGGAGCGCGTCGTCCTCGGTAACGATGCGATGCTTCACAACGGCGGTTTGGCGCACCTTCGACGACGTCGCGAAGCAGTCGCTGTATTCGGCGAGGAGGTCAATCAGCTGCCGTCGTTTCGGGCCTGGAAGCTTGGGGTCAATGTCGAGCTGCGCTGGCGGCGTAATGTCTTGCTGAAGTGGCGATGATTCTTCAGCAATCGCGGCGATTTCGGCGGAGTTCCGAAGTTCCTCGACGTGGCCCACAGCGGCACCTTTCGTGAGGTGTTGCGTTTCTTGTCGGAAGTTCGTCACGAGGACCACGGTGCGCCCATCCTGAAGTTCAGCCACTCCTCTTGCGACGCCTATTCCTCTTCCCAGGAGCAATTGAAGGTTGCCTTCCAGAACAACTTCGCCGCAGGTAGCTGCATCGGTCACGACGGGTACGACAACACCTGATCGCGGCGGCAGGTTCACGTGGTCGGCAGCAACTCGGACGGCGGCTGACGCTGTTTGGGGTTTCTCTGAAGGCGGAACAGGCTTCCGCAGCGTCAATCTGTTCTCACCAAGGTCGATGACGGCGCCGTATTCACACAGAAAGTCCATGCCGAGAATGACGTCTCTGGAACAGTCTTGTAGAACGACGAACTTCACAGGACACGTTTCGCCGTGAATTTCGACGCGAGCAGTGCACCTTCCGACAGGCGTGATAAGGTGTCCTCCGGCGGTTCGAATTTGTGGTCCATCCCAGGGCGTCGTAACTTTTCGCAGGCGGCAGAGAGCCTCCCACTCAAGACTGAGTAGTCTGCTCCGGTGTCCACGAGTGCCGATGCGTCGTAGCCGTCGATAACAACGTTTAGGTTGTTGGACACCGTTGCAGGGGCGTCGTTGCGATGCGTGGCGTCGGGAGAGTGGAGCGCTCCGGCGTTCTTGGAGGCTCTTTACTTTGGTCGTCTTCGGCAACGCCACCTCCAGGCGTTGCCGCACTTAGTTTTCCCGGCGACGCAGAGGAGACAAGCTCTCTCGGCGGGGTCGTGGCGCTGGAGACGCTGAACGTCGTGGCGATGGTGAGCGAGATTCACGGCGGAGAGACGGCACTGAGGAGGGCGAGCGTCGGAGGTACTCCTCGATGTCGCGAGGGCGTTCGCCGTACCTCGGGCGTGGGTCGTTCGGGTGGAAACCACGCAGCCCAAGTCGACGGTAGGGGCAGCCGCGGTAGATGTGGTCGGCTTCCCCGCAGTGGTAGCAGAGCGGGCGTCGGTCGGCCGTTCGCCACACGTCGGTCTTCCTCGTCGAGGGTCGCTCCGGGCGGACGTACTGGGCTTGTTCCTCCTGACGCTGAGGATACCGCGACGTTTGGGCGTCTCTTCGGGGTGGCGCCGGGGCCTGGCGGGGAGCTTGCGGCGGTCGTCGGGCCATGGCGGCGTAGCTCAACGTCGGTTCTTCTGGCGTCGTCACGTTGATGGGAATTTCAGGTTGGACCGCCCGTTTGACTTCCTCGCGCACAACCTCGGCGATGGAGAGTGTTGCTGGACGACTCGAGGCTGGCAGCAACCTGCTGAGTTCCTCCCGGACGACGTCCCGGATAATTTCGCGGATGTCCAGGGTTACAGGGAGGTTTCGCCGCTAAACAGGGTGGATGCAGCGACGCCTGGATGTCGTTGGTAGTGGGAAGCGCGCGCTTGGAGGGCGCGCTCGATGTTGGTCGCCTCCGTGACGAAGGCTTCGACGGTGGTCGGCGGGTTGCGGACGAGGCCTCCGAAGATGTCATCCCTTACACCTCGCATCAGGATCCGCAACTTCTTTTCGTCGGTGGCTTGAGGGTCGGCGCGAGCGACCAGGTGCAGAACATCCTCGACGAAACTGGTGATGGTCTCGTTTGCGCCCTGGGTCCTCATTCGAAGGAGGTCCTCGGCCCTCTCCCGTCGATACTGGTTGGTGAAAGTCCGTCTCAGCTCATCCTTGCAGGCGGTCCACGAGATCAGCGAAGTCTCGCGATTCTCGAACCAGTGCCTGGCCGTTCCTTCGAGCGCGAAGTAAAGATTCTGCAGGCGCTGTTCGTCCGTCCATCGGTTGTGCTGGGCCACTCGCTCGTACTGTTGTAGCCAGTCCTCGATGTCTTCATAAGGCTCACCATGGAAGGACGCGGGCGTACGGGCAGCGACGGGTAGGACAACGACGGGTGGAGTGGTCATCGTCGCGGTCTTCTTCTTTGGTTTCTGCGGCAAGGGTCCAAGTTCCGGAGGTTGGTCCTTGGTACGGCGGCTTGCTCGGGCGTCGGCGTCTTCTGCGAAGGGTAGCCTTCCGGGGCTGAGCACTTCACTTGGCTGGGATGTCTTCGTAGGTGTACGCTTCACGGGCATAGAAAGCGATACCCCGCACCTCCACCAAAATGTCACGAATGACAAGTGATGAGGCGATGAATAACTGAAGAAACTAAACGTTTAATGGGGCGAATTTGTGCCCAAAAAATAAAAAGGAACAGAATGATAACAGCAGAGCGTCTGCGGGCGTCGAAGTCGGCGTGACAGCAGAGTCGAACGCTGGGGCGAAACTGACTCCGGCTGGCTACGCAGAGCCCTTTTGTACACGCGTGTGCTTCTGGAGCATTCGGCGTAGAAGGTTCGGTGGGTAGAACTTTCAGACCTAGAATCAAGCAAGACGGTTCTCGAATTTACCAGAACATCACATTACAGCATGAACAAAAGACGTCTAGACGCGGCCAGGAATCGAACCCTGGCCTTCTGCGTGGAAGGCAAGCGCGATAACCGTTAGGCCACAGGCGCGCTGCCTACTTCGCCAGCTGCGCGCACGGCAATATGTGGTTCAATGGGGCACAGAACGCTGGATCGGCGCTTGCTCCATTATCACAAGTAGCCACTTCATTCTAAAGAAGCTGACATTTACATTTAATCTCGTTATTCACAAACAAAAGATTGGAAGAAGCCGGCGGGGAGGCTAGCCTGGTGCCGTGAGCTGATCAGATGTTGGGTACGCTCAACTTTAGTGTGGTTGCGTGCTCATCGACCTTGAGCTCTGTTGGGCGCTCTGTCTGTGTCACTGAGTTCAATGTTTTCTCCATCCGGCGAGCAACTGCACCGAAAATAAACGTAGAGACGAACTGAAAACTTTCGGAAAGCGAAATGTCTTGCCGAGACTCTTTGATGAGCGTACATCGTCTTTTATATCTTGTTGCTTCATGCCAGTGTAGGGTTCAGGTGGAGTTCGACTGGATTGCTGCACGTTCGCAAAAGAGGTACGAAGTACGTCCTGCGGACCGCCTCAAGACTATTCGTTGAACCGTTCAACCAGTTCAACGCTTGTTTCACAATTTACGACAAAGAGCGAACAGCACTGGTAGTATTGCAAATAACAGGATACTAAGCAGGTAGGTGTCTTCATGGCCTAAGAGAAATGTGCAATGTTTTAGAGATATTTTTTGCACTTTTCGCAATTTTACACTGTGAACCCGTGTAACATTTATTTTAAACTGCGGAAATCAGCCTCCGTTCATGAGATTCACAGACTTGCAACTTAAAATTTAAAGTTGCAAATTTTCCAGAGATGTACCTCGAAGAAATTCGAAATGCTTTGAGACGGTGCGTTGGGCCAGCGGGTTGTTCATTCTTAAAGTTAGACGCCAAAAACTACAAGGACACAGGAGATGCAGACAGGACGAGGCGTACTTTCAACTAAACTTTAGTTTGAAAAAACGCAAACGCGAACACAGGCTGAGGTACACATATGCGCATGGGAAATAATTTACAATCACCATGCAGATAAAGCAGTGGCGAAACAGACATCGGTGTAATGGGATCTTATCTTAAAAGCCTCCAGAATTTCGCGCGCAACTTTTATTGCGCCGATACCGACTATTTTAGTTTCATTAAAATTTGGGTTACACTCACAGCGATCACACTGTACGGCCAAGTGGCAAGAAGGGGTTTGCCTCAGTTGACGCAGAGTTTTCTCTGATTCTATCGTTAATGCATCTTCCAGTCTGTTCACCTTAATCACAAAGACATTTAAAATTCTTCATATTTTTTGGCTTAAATCTCAAAGAAATAAAACTCTTCAATTTTTTCTAAATGTGTTTGCGAAGAAACTTATAAATGTACTCGAGTTTTCAGAAACCTTAACATATTTCAACTTTTCGACTTTCAAACTTAAAGGAGCCCTGCAATTATATTTAAGCGCCTACCTGTTTTGCGGTTTCCACGTCCCTTGGGGTTCGGGCAAGCCAGTGGGCACGGAGAGAGTAACTAAATATCAGTGCGTAATGTTTTAACCGGAGGACGCGGAAACCTCCTCCACCTATGGGGACAACCCGCGGTGCCGAAAGCGCGCGAATATGTGACGTCTTAGGTCCTGGGCTTACTACTGGTCAGAGCCGCTAAAAGCTTCTTTTTTCTCGAAATACAAAATATAAGCGGCGCGAACCGTTTCAATTATTTATAAAAGTAGTTTTTGTTCACTATTGTAGATCAGAAAAGAAACAAATGCAGTTTAGAAAGTACGGAAACAAAAAATGACCCGTCGACATACCCGCCACCAAGCGGCGGAAAAGGCGGCGCATACCAGAAAGGTGTAGTGGGATCAGACACCAACGAGCGGGGAGCGTAGAAAGGTCCCGGATGTACGCGGCGGCGCTGCGGTCGTACGGACTGGAGGATCCGACCGGTTCCAAGCGTTCCCAAGGCCTTCGGCGAGCGCTTTGGCTTGCGTTTTGGCTTTTCTGCCGGTATGGCAGCGCGAAGTGGCTCCTGTTCTGAACTGATCTTTACCCCGTGTTTGCTGTCGTTTGTGGCCAATGAAGTTTCATGCCGAATTAGTGTTTAATCGCGCAGCAAATGCAATGCGAGCCGCCCTGGCTGCCCGCTTCATACAGCCTAGCCAGAACATGCTTTAGTGGCGCCCTCTCGAGCCGTCGACACGGAGTGCGGCAGCCGTGAGTGCTCGCTGAGCTCACTACCCCTCCTCTAGTTGACGGCCACTCAAGCAACCAAGGACGTCATGAAGGAGGTTATTTTTTGCTTGTTTTTGTAATTTTTATTTGCCTATAACTTTTAAGATACAGCGAAATTCGAGAAAAAGTTTGATTAAGTTACTACGTTCAGTCCGCTCAGGTTCAGTGCAAATTAAAAACCAGTAAAAAAGTCCTTGCAGGGCCCCTTTAAATAAGAGTTAGTGCGCATGCGAGCTGGTGAACGGTCATAGTGGGAAAAAAACCCTTGAGACTAGGAATAAGGAAATGGGGACAAACGCAACACAGTCCCGAAGGAGGTAAACATAACACCGTCTTTTTTTTCTTTTTTGAGACGGTATTGCGTTTTGTTGTTTTCTGTTCCTCGTTTTACGGTTTCTTTTTTATTTACTAAGTTGAAAAACTCAATAAGGTGGAAAAAAGACCATAGCATTAAACACAAAATCACAGCTCAGTTCTTGCGTCCGGAACATTTGATGTAAACTCCTTGAAATGCTGCGATTTTCGTGAGCCCACTTTTTGCACGCCGCGCATTGGATTTGCCACTTTGCACTCGCCGCGCGGTTTTAAGAATGGTTCTACTTTACCGGCTTATACAGCAAACCGAACAGTCTGCAGACCAGTGGCATAGCCTTGAATATCTTTTTTATTGGGATTGGGGAGGGGAAGGGAGAGGGGGAAAGCGAGGATGAGGTGGCTGGGACAGTGGAGGGGACTGGAAGATGAAAATGCATGTCTATATTACAGGGTCGGCTGGGTTTCTGGAGGGGAGGGGGAGGGCTGAAGCCCTATAAGCTCCTTTCCTGGAACATGATGAAACATCGCAAACAAAGAGAGGAGAAAAGAGGAAGGAGCAGAGAACACAAACAGGCGCGTACTCACAACTCTGATATAACGGGTGAAGAAAAAAAAATGAAGCAAGAAATCGGCACCAGAGGGGAGACAGTTCAGTCGGAACCAAACGACCACGAAAAAGCAAATTCGTTTTCATTCAGAAGCCACCGATGGCTGACTAGCGCAGCAATCGGCTAAACCCAAGATGGGGAACCTGACTCTGGACAAGGGGATGCCGACGGAGACGATTCTGCCCCTACTTAAGGTGTATGGGTGGTCAGGTCTCTTATTATTGTCCCAGGGAGACCTCTCTGCCTGCAGATACAACCGGATGGGTCATGTTCGTTGGCAGTGCAGAACACCGTGCTACTTTAAGTGTGGACGCTACGGACACATCGCTGACGCCTGTGCCACAACTTACGCAAGTAAGCTTCGAGGAGCTGTGTCCCGGGACGTCGAACAGTAGTCAGAGCTCCTGATGGATGTCTCGGAGGTTTTCGACGCTTCGGGACACTCTCCCCCGTCACGGCGTTTTTGAGGATCGATGAAATTGACATCCCTGCTGCAGTGACTGACCCCGGCGTCAACACAAACGACCCAGGCCTCCTGCCAGAACCGAGCCCTCCACCTGTAGATGATAATGACAACTCATCAACTACGACAGTCGTCCGGGAAGAGGTTGCGTCCGAAGAAGACATCGTAACCATCTGCGAGTCAGCGCCGACACCCAGTGAGACAGATGCAGATGTCACCAAGTCCCAAGTCTTACCAGAAGGACTTGGCCATCAGGACTTCCTGCCTGTGGATGAGAGACCCTTATACGCACCAGAAAAGATCGGAAGTAGAGAGGAAGTAGTCACGAATTCGCCTAACCATGAGCCACAAGGTAACCGAAAAGCGCTCGAAGACAAGCAGAGCGCGGACTTCAAATCACCTTAAAGTAGTCTCATAGACCCCGCCCTTCCTTTACATTTTACCATTTTAAATGTAAGGGGTCCTAGGTCTAAACGAAAAGAGTCGCAACTTTTAAGGCTCTTAAATTATGAACGCGCGTTAATGTAGCAGCCGTACAAGAGACTAATTTATCAGCAGATGAAGACATTGCCCCACCTTTAGGGCCCTTCCAGGACGACTTCGAAATATGTCTGCGCCACGCAGTGAGACTTTCTGCTGGTTGTTTTTTGTTTCTGTGGAAAACGCTTGGCTACTCGGAGGTTTTCTTATTCATTGACCAGGAAGGGCGTCTCATTTCATGTTACCTTACGTATGCCCCAAAAAAAAGATTGGCTCTTTTTTGTGTATTATGCTTCTAATCCCGTGAATGCGAGTAAATATTTTTCTTTACGTTTTTTGAAAAGTTTCTAAACAGCCGGTACTTAAGGGAGCTCTTAATTGTGTGTGTGGTGCCTAAGACCGTGCACTAATCCAAACAGTGTACGGTAGAAGCGCTAACATCCTTAAAGATTTGCTTCAATAGCGCAACTTGGTAGATGTGGCATGATGAAAATATATTTCAAAACGCTTTCCCCACTTTTAAGGTGTTTTTTCAAGCTCGTCTCTAGAGAATATATGTGTCGGGCGTTACATTCGATTCAAGGACCAGCTACTGGCAAGGAGACAGACCTAGAGGGGCGCAGTTTTATTATCGTCATCATCACCGGAAAAAATCGCTGTGTGGCAAACAACGCCGACGCAAGCACTCGCTTAGCGTACGCCGCATCCTTTCCGCGCTCGCTGAAAATTTGTTTTGAAGCAACATGGTGCGCACTTGCTGCGTCCCACAGTGCTCAAAGCATGCTTTGACCCTGGTATGTGCAGCGCGGAAAACTGCCGCACATACGCGACGATGCGAACACAGTTGGCCGTTGGTTCTGGTGCAACGCTGCACTCGATGACATGATCGGAGTTGAGCACGTCTTCTCCTTTAATGAGACACCGCGTACTTTCGCCGATGTCGTCCATGATTGTCGCAAGAGACGGGGTAACTAAAAAATAAATTTGCGTTTTTGTGAATAATTTTAGAAAAAGACGGACGCCGCGCCGGCCACCCACTCTGTAGGGCGCGCGGCCGACGCAACGCGGCTGGCCCGACACGCAGACGCGGGGGCGGACGAAAGTATTCTTAGAATGAAGGGAGGGGGGGGGGGGGGCAGTCATATGTTCAAGAACCCCCCCCCCCCCGCCCCCTGTTTCCCCGCCCTAAATTTTTACACATACAGAATTCAAGAGGGGGGGTCAGAATATCGGGACCCTCCTTCCCCCTTCCCCTCCCCCCCCTTCTGAATCCGTCATTACCACGGATGTGCTTGTTTTGCCTTCCAAGAGGACTTTGGTGACATGGAACGTAAGAGGGCTAAATTACTTTATCTAGATGCGTTTAGGAGAAAAGAATTGTGTGACATACATTTAGCGTGCCTTGCGTCGTCGTCTTCTGTGGCAGCGAATGCACTCAATCAGTGTGGTCGAAGGTTTGTTTGCCACATAGCGTCTGCTCCTGAGGTGGCCGCTAGGGAGCGCCACTCATCAACCTCCTCCCCAATAACGTAAGCCAATTTTCTTCTCTGACCATTGCATGGTTTCTTTTATTCGCTTAAAACCTAGGCTCATCGTGTTCTTCGGCCAAATTGGGAGCTGCGTAAATTT
Source organism: Ixodes ricinus (assembly GCA_037355805.1). Taxonomy (NCBI): domain Eukaryota; kingdom Metazoa; phylum Arthropoda; class Arachnida; order Ixodida; family Ixodidae; genus Ixodes; species Ixodes ricinus. The sequence goes on from JAZHYW010005436.1 coordinate 34,897, forward strand.
TATGTGAAATTCCTAAATTATGCAAAATTGTCAAAAGGTGTAGCATTGATTCTGTCAGTTTGCCTAAAGATTCAGGTATGCAGATTTTCGCACTTTGGGATAGCTGTAAGCAAGACGTAGAAAACATGACGATTGAACGTTCTTCGACAATATCTTATGAAAACAAGCAGGAACGACGAGAACTCTATAAGACTCTGTGTGTCTTTTCATGAGCTGAAGTGCATTCATCCCGGTGTTCACAACAACCACATCAATGTTACAAGAGCCCAACTATCCAACCAGTTGGTTGGACAGTTAGACAACCAGCAGATGTTACAACAGTCCAACCAACTGTCGTTCGTTCTCGCACAATAAAAATTTTACTTGGTGAACAACCGACCAAACGATCTCTTGGTGATGAACGCCTCATATGCTATGTCGAAGTGAATCTAAGGAATTGACCAAGAGGGCGTGAACATCAACTAACCATCCTTGATTGTTAAAGCATTTTATACCTACTACTTGAACATCTTTGTTAAACTTATCCCTACAGGCAATACGAAAGACTTTCAGAACCTATTATCAATTATGTCTTCGCTTAACGGAGATAGCAAAAATATGAAAGAAGGTCCGATAACTCTCATGAGGTGAAAGCAGCAATCGACTCCTTTCTAAGAGGCAAAACACCAGGAGCCGACGGCCTTAGTGGTAAATTTTATACAAAAATATCAAGACGAACTATGTCCAGTATTACTCAAGGGTCTAGCTATTGGAAAACAGTCTTATTATTAGATAACACTCCCGCCTTCTTTTTACGAATGCCATACTGTTCTAATACCGAAAACCAAAGACATGCCTTCTGAAAAAAGTCAATAACTATAGGCCAATTCTCTTTGCAATGTCGACTACAAGATCTTTGCGAAAATAGTTAATGACAGACCTCAGCTCGTCATTGAAGACCGTGTTGATGAACACCAAACATGCGGTATACGTGGCAGGTCTATCCAAACGAATATCCATGTTGCGTGCTCAGTCCTCAAATGTGTCCTGGACCCAAACGCTCAGGTTGCCTTAGTACAAATTGATTTGGCAAAGGCATTTGATCATGTGGGCCACACATTTCAACCTTGCAACCTTAACTCCAACGCCCCAACGTTTGGGTTCCCCTACAAAAATTGGGACACCCAAACGCCACAAGGTTGTTGTCGACAGTTTACAGAATACGGGCTTCGCAGCAAGCAGCAGCCTGCTTACGTTTCACGCTTTGCAGCGCTAATGTAGCTAACGAGCGTAATTTGAAACAAAATATTAAAAAACGTAAAACATATGCGCTCAGCAAGGTACTTTTTGTTTACAAATAATGAGTTAAGGTAAATCCCAGTCAAGCCGGCTAAAACAAGAGACAATCTGAAATCAGTATAAATGTTATTGGCTGTATTCAGCCAAAACAATCCAATCCGTAGAGCTCTAATTTTTCTCTTGTTCTCAGCTTTTTCGGGCGTTCCTGTGCGCTTTGACCATCTGTCGCTGAAGATTCAGGCCTTCAACTATGCCGAAACTGAGACGAACGCGAGCGAGCACACTCTCCGAGCAGCTGCTTTATTTAGATCTGAGGCTGGGAGCGACTTTGAAGCCTCGAAATACTTGTTTTCAGCTGCAGGTATCGGGCCACGAACGAAATCCACTCGGAGCCACGGAGTAAGCGATACGCTGCCATGTCAACGGTTACCGCGTCTCTTTAGCGCTTAGGAACGGCCAGAATCAGGGAAGATCTTTAAAATGGGGCGAGCTCCAACGCTCATTCTCTGTGACTTGAGTGAGATAAAGCGAAGCGAAAGCCGGTTGCACCATTTATTGGCAATGAAATTGACTAATACTGCAGCGACCATGACGAATTTGCTCCGAAGCGAGCGGAAAGGGCACCGCCATGTTTGCCGACGCAACCGAGCCTTAAGCAAATAGTGGCCTTGCGCTATTTCTCGAATTTCGCGCTGGGGGTGCGCGCCAACCCAAAACCCAAAACGCAGTTTGGGTTCGGCGCATTCGCAGTCGTCTAGCCCTATTTCGTTCGGGCCCCAAGCTTTGAAGCCCCCTATTCTAAAACTCTCTATTAATGTAGGCACTATGGTTTTTGGTGGAGTTAACCTATGTACAAAAATAACCAAACAAGAATAATAGTAAACAACACCTTTTCTGAGAAAATACCTATAAAAGCTTCTGTTCGACAGGGTTGTCCATTATCACCTCCTCTTTCTTCCTTATACCTGGAACCTTTGTGCCTGAGAATATTTTCAAGCCAGACTATCCGGGGTTTTCACTAAACATTCTGGAGGTGAAGATTCTCGTCTACGCTGATGATGTTGCCGTTATTGTTTCCGATAAAAAAAGCATAAAACAAGCGATTCGCGTAACTGAACAAATCTGCAGTATTCCCGGAGCGCCATGCAAATCCCACAAAGTGTAATGAGCACCAGTATGTTTCGTTTGCCACCATGCCAAGTTACTTTGCTGGTATCGCCTGGGATCGCGGCTCACTTCAATATCTTGGAGTTCCCTCTCACATATCAGAAGCAGTACAACATATTGGACTTCAATGGCAACCTTATTTAAGAAAAAAGTCGCAAGGCATGGAAAGGCCGCGACATTTTAAGCATGTTTACTAGAGCATCCACATAAAACGTATTTCTCATGTCCGTATATGTATACGTATATGTGCTGCAAGTGTAATGCATTGTGCCCTTACAAACATAAAACAATTTCACCGAATTTACACTACATTTATTTGGCGTTCGTCATGGAAATCTCTTAAAAGAGGCAACCTCTTCCTTCCCCCTGAGCAGGTGGCTTGGAGTCTTTGCCATTTATTTGTACGGCAATTAATATCTCGCTGGCCTTTCTCTTTAAAAATGCTGACCATCCCTTCCTCAAAACTAATCTCCAGCTAAGATTAGTATAGTAGTTGAATTATTAATTTTGTCTCAAATGATAATACTTTCCTTGGAAAACCGTGGGGCTTTTTAAAGGAGGTTGCGGCCACGTTTGGCTTTGTAAGTACACTGTTCTCATTAGAGCATTTGTTTAATGTTAAACGCAAAAAGCTTTCAAGGGCAATTATAGACAGCATTTTTCCTTACCCACTTGATGGAAAACACTTCCCCGTCAATCCCCAGGATAATGTCCTTAAGAGAGTAAAGGAGATGACTGTACTACCGTCAACAAAGTCATTCTTTTCAAAATTACACACCTCCACCTTGCCCATTAAAACTTGCCTTGAAAGTAAAGGAATCTTTTTTTCCATGGTCTGTTAATGGGGCTTGGAACCCGCCGGGCTCTGGTCGAGTGTATTCGAGTAGGGCGTGTTCGGCCCTACCTTGGCGGGTCCCGGGCTTCGGCATGGCGCTTGCGGTGTCCTAGGTGCCGTCGGCCTGCTGTTCACGTTTCATTCCGTTCCGACTGTGCATAGTGTCGTTCTTAATAGTGTTTATTGTTTATCTGCCCCTCTCCCTCCCCCCTCTTTTTCTTTTTAGTTCGGTAGTTTTCAGGTTATCTGGTATGGGCATTCGGCTTATCTGCTGTTCCCCGCCTCTCCTGAGCCGAAATACATGAAATGAAATGAAAAACATATACTTAGTTGCTCGTGTGCAATTGCTGCCGTGAATGGAATAGTTGAACCCTAAGAACAGAACGTTTCTTGCAGGCCTGGCTGGCACGTGCTCAGTCCATGCTTCGAGGATGACGACAGGAGCTCCCGTATTGAAAAACAGCGCGAAAAACACACGGACAAGAAGAGAACACACAGGACAGGAGGCGCTGACTATCAACTATCTATTCAGAAGATATACAAAGCAATTCACGAGAGGGCTGCTTCTTCTTTTTCCTCTTCCACCAGTCAAGTCAACTAGACTATCGTTCGGCACACTCTAAGCTCGTGAAAAATGGTATTGCGTATTCCTGCTTACAGTCCGCGTTGACAAAAACCTGTTTTCATAAGATAAAAGACAACTTCTCAGCACAGGTCGCCAGACTCAAAGACTCTAATTTTCCTGACTCAGTTATTACTTCAGCTTGTGATAAGGTGACTAGGTACATCAAGATTGACTCCAGAAAACCTGACAAAGAAAACGCCAAGATAGAAAAAAAGAACGTCGCGGTTATTCCTTATATCCACCGTCTTTCACACGGGTTAAAGGGCGTCGGTTCGAGGTATGGAGTCAACGTAATTTTTTCAGTGCGTAACAAACTGAGCAGGATTATTAACGCGGTTAACAAGCGTGCTAGCCAGAAAAGTAAGCCAGAACTTGTTGGATGTCGCGTCAAGCATGGCATGAAGTTCGTGTCCTGTGCCAAGGGGACCGTTTATGAAATACCTTTTTCATGCGGTCACTCATATATTGGGCAGACGGGGCGTTGCCTCAACATTCGTCTACGCGAACACCACAGTTCATTAAGAGGTAGCGCGTACTCCCACTTAGCTGTCCACTCTCGTGATTGTGGATGTGAGCCTAGATTTAGAGGCACAAACGTGCTGTTTAAACACAAAGATCAGCTATCGAGGGAGTTAGTAGAAGCTAACCATATAGCAAAATGAAAACCCGGGTGCGTGAGCCAACCATCCATTAACCTAGTGGACAGTGAGATAGTTTTTTTGGGCATGGGTTGACCAGAGAATTGAAGATCGAAGACAGAAGAAAGGAGGAAGAAGACGCGATGACTTATACCTGTGCTTATGTTTTAATTTGATATGATTTATAATTTTGCGCGCTTAATGACGATTGACTGGTGGAAGAGGAAACAGAAGAAGCAGCCCTCTCGTGAATTTCTTTGTATGTCTTCTCAACAGATAGTTGATAGTCAGCGCCTCGTCCTGTGTGTTCTCTTCTTGTCCGTGTGTTCTTCGCGCTGTTTTTCAATATGGATTCATACCAACTAGCCCAACTTGCCACTTCTAGGAGCTCCCGCTAGCAAGCGTAGCTCTGGAGTACTGCACGGTCTACTAAAATGTTCTATTGTCTGCAACTTAGCACGTTCCTGGTGCTTCGCCGACCCCAGTACGCGTCTGTGAAGAACATTGGCGGCGTAGAATAGGCACAAGATCACGTGGCCGCTTGATCGGTCTGGCTGCAAGTTGAGGGGGCGAACGCTTCTAGTTCTACACACGGTTCTACACCACTTTCTTTGGCAGCCATTGCTCGGAGATAAACACAACACGTATTTTGCGGGTTAACATCAAGGAGTAATTCTTATCTGTATGTAATAAAAGTACAAAAAGACGTTGCACCGCGCCTTAGTTATTTAATATATTTTCTTTAGGAAACTGGATGCCCGCGATGTAGCCGCTCGAATTTTTCCTTCAGAATGCTGGGACGACATGTAGAGGAGGATGTATCGCCAGGCGTTCCTAATCCAACATTCCAGGCGCGTCGCGCTTGCCTGTAGGAGTTTTCTCGAAGAACATGTAGTCCTGCGCGAGGAGCAGGGATGTTATGAGTATAGACCCGTTGTTTTTAAGCAGGCTTGGTAAGTAATCCGTTACAAGTAAGTTTTTTAAGTAATTTTGCAATAGCCACGTTACTTTTTTTCGGAAGTAATTTGTAATGTACTTTCGTTACAAAATATTGGTAGCGGATTACTTTAATTACTCGTTACTTCTAAAAAATATGAGCATACTACAGTAACTGGAGCAATACGAGCACAATATTCAACAGCGTAATGACAGCGAGTTCAACAAAATAGAAAACATCAGGAAGTGGAATTAGCCGAAAAGAACACACAAGTTTTTGTATGGCCGATCACTAGAACCACTAGAAAAACGGGCAAGGCATGTACATAATATACGAAAGACAAAGATCAAGTAAGACAACGCCGAGTAGGCTCTCCGTCGCCTTCCATTGTGTTTTTCTTCTTCTCCCGGGCAGGTGAAAGCTTTCGTGCTTATTTGTTTTTGTCTTTACACCGTTTCACCTTTCCAACTTCTTCGACGTCTCCCGCCACCTGCACAGACATCAAACGCGGGTCCGTACCCTCGATTCGCGGGTTCACAATTCGCTAACAGACGATGGAGCCCCATGATGGAGCCCTTCGATCGATGTGCTACCATAGCCTCCTTTATACTCATAAAGCCTGGCAGTTCGATGACGGAGCCATAGAGTGCCCGGTCACAGATTTGGAGCGCGAGGATCTGGTAGCACGGAGCATTTCTCGGGAGTCTGGTATTCAGCGCACAGCTTTTGCAGCGGCGAGGACCCGAAACATTGTTTTATACTCGACGAGAAAAGAAGCGGTAGCCCGAGGAACGCGAGAAGCACGAGCGGACATTCCATCGCTCGGGACAAGTGTGTTTCGGCGTCTCGCCGCAGCGGGGACGTCCTATTTCATGACTCTTATCTGCCGCTCTACACTTTTCACTTTCGGCGGCCGCGTCACGTGACGATCTGCCAGGCTCTGTCAGTATAGAGGAGGCTACGGTGCTACTTTATCCTAGCATCGCTCCTGAGGCACGGCTGAAAAGCGCCTGGTGCGAGGCTAAGAGCATCGTCTTCGAGGGTACGGACGATACTTCTTTGGTTTACAGACAACTTGGCTGGGCATGGTGGTCGAGTCCACTCCTCACTTTACAGTTCTATTGTTGTAGGAGGGACTTTAATCTTCCCAATATCAATTGGGCAGGCACTACTTATACTTGGGATGACAGTTCCACCAATGTATAAATCTTTTAATGACCTCTTTATTTCATTTGCCCTAACCCAATTCGTATCTCACCAACAAGAAAAACCTCTATTTTAGATTTGTAATTGGCGAATAACCCTAGTATTATTTCAAATGTCTCCGTAAACCCTGGTATAAGTTATCACAGCGCAGTTGTATGTGAAGTACCATTACATGAACTAAATAGGGTGTCAAAGCCTCCACGCAAGGTAATGATGTACGGACAGGGTAATTATGAAAGTATTTCGTCGGAGCTCTCGGCATATTTTCTTTACTTTTCAGATCTCAGTAAAGAGCGCGACGTTAAAGAATTATGGAAAACTTTTAAACATAAAATTAAGGTACTCACTGATTCTCACATACCATCCATGATTA
>JAZHYW010005438.1:0-11092 GCA_037355805.1 Ixodes ricinus
TGTTCCCGGATGAAGACTCAAAAGAGACAATGAGTGCTTCAATGCCTTGGTTTGGAAGAGGTGCCCCAAGGTGGAGTTCGCCTCCCTCAAGACTGTGGAGTGTGCCGTGGCCCTTGCAGTCCTTGAGTTCAACCTGGAGCCTCAAGGGATCGAGGAAGCTCACTGTTGGAAATGGGCATGCAGCCAGGGAGCTACCAAGCACCGTACGAGGAGAGAGGGCCACCAAGATGACGGTTGCGAAGGCCCAAGTGAAGGCGCTCGAGTCCTCCAAGATGTCCCACAAAAAAGGAAGGTGGAGAGGCACTGTGGCCAAGGCACAGAGGGGCCGTGCAGAGGAAGGAGTCGTACATATGCCCCTGGAGCATTTTAGATGAAACGGCAAGACCCCGCATCTAAAGTAAAACACTGTTTGAACTTTCAAACCCGTTTTTCTCAGCTTCATGTTTTCACCATTTCCCACAGCTCCTCGGAAACTATCGTTCGATGAGTTAAGACGCCCCCATGTCTAATGTATATGGCTTTTTTGGCATGAAATTTGCTGGAGAACTAGGCTATGCGCTTACTTTCGCAAGAATTTTTGTATTTGTTCACACAAATATGTTGACATTTGTGAAACAAGAAAAAAAATTTAAAATTCATACCATTATTGAAAGTTTAGTTTTTACATGAAATGTGGCCTTAAAGAGTATTTCCGGCCACTACTACCGATTAGTTGAGTCATTCAGCGTTATATCCCAACAAAAGTGTGCCATTTTATTCATATTTTGAAACTTCTTAGCTTTTTCCTTTGGCACTGCTACATGTACGTTTTTTTCAACGAATAAGGCTGTGACTTGTCAAGAAATAAACCTTTTGGGTTGAGTTTAACGTTTTGACGTTTAACATACCTAAAAATTTCATTGACCCTGGCTTTTTTTAAATACTTAAAAAATGAACCCTCCAAAAGGTACCTCCCCTTAAATAAAGCCTCCTATAGTCGGTTACAAGTTAAGAAGGTAGGAAGCTCCTCCACACAAGCGTGATGCGCCGGTTTGAAATCCCTCCGCGGTCGAAAGACGACTGCCGCGACAGCTCCGTGTTCGACTGCCTCAATGGATAGGTATTGGCCACAGAGTGGTGCCAACTTGTCTTCGGCCCCCACTTTTGAAAACGGAAGCCTTTGTATTCATCGGAGGGGAAGCGAGCCCCTGAAAGCAGCCTTTGTATCCATCGGAGGCTAAGGCCCGAAAGTCGGCTGTTTACGTGGTACCGATCGGAGGAAGAACTCTAATCTCCCTCTTGCATGATCCCTGCAGTGCTACAAGTCAAGGTCGAGAAGATAAAGCAAATCTGTACCATGAAAGGCGGAGACCCTCCCTCGCTCGGTGGCCGCGACGTCTAGCACGGAAAACGATGGTGCGCTATTGGATGCAGAGAGGTGGCCGGAGGGATATATGATTCCCTTTGCAGGGGCATTTGCCGCTACCCTTTAACCACGACTTGTAACCTACTGCCGTGGATTTTGTTCCCCCCCGCCATGTAGGAAAACGACAGACACGAGTATGTAGACGCTTCAGAGAATGTGCATGATACCTGATACACCAATACCAAAATGGCAAACGCTAGACAAACGGTCACCGATGGTGATGGAGGCTAGCCGCATATGCCAAGCATTGAGTCTTTCTTGCAGGGTTAGAATACAGTGTTTGCAAACATAGAGACAAACAAACGCAGCACAGCGTGAGAGTTGACTTCTCCTCAGCTCATCCTCTTCTCCTTCCCGCACACTGCGCACAATCGGCAGACTGTGCGACCCGGGAAGTGCGTTTTTGCTTGCTTGGTTTATTGTTTCTTTCCCCTGCCCCGCAGGCCAGTGAGAAATGACCTTGAGCGTCTCCCGAGGGTACCGCGCCCAAATGGAACTCTTGATTTCTTTGTTTTTGTTGTCTTTTGCATGCGGGAGGTGCTTTGTGTTTGCTTTGTGGACTGTGTTTGTTGTAACAGTACTGGGTAACTGAAAAGCAGTCCGTTTTATCTGGACCTTGTTGATTTTTAATGGGTAGGGCCTTGGATTCGTATGTATATTTTACTGAAAAGCTGGTGGGTGCTTGTAACCGATGGGTCGATTATATGTGGGATGGTTATAAGTGGGTTTGACTGTGTTCGGATAAATACGGTAATTTATTTTAATTAGGGAGGGAGCCCTTCGTCAAATCAGAACCCACGTCTCTGAGAAAACACAGGCCAACCGTTGTAGAGGCATAAACTTGCAATTTTAAGGTGGCGGGGACATTACCTTAAGGTAAGGAAGTTCTTTAATGGCAATTTTAAATCAAAACTTGCAATTTAAGGTGGTGGGACACCACCTTAAAATTACAAGTTTTGAGAAAAAAAAGAATATTTCTATTTTTATGTATTGATGTTCCACAACTAATAGGGTATACTCCTGCAAATTTTTGTGCAATGTCTGAAGTATTTACGAAGAGATAAAACATTTTCGGTAAGCCAATGATGCAAAATCCATGTTTTGAAGTGTAAAACTTCTGTTTCCTATTTTCAAACTGCTGTAGCTTTGCACCGGTATGCCCTAGAATGTTGATCATACTCTCGTTAGGAGCATTTCTTCACAGTTTCAGTACGTTAAATATCGTTGCTCGAGAGTAAACTTTATTCGGGCAAGAACACCATAGAAGTCCAGCTTTCACGTAGAAGAGGCAGTGGATGGACATGGCCAAGAATCAAAAAGCCCACCTTGATTGAACACAAAACTGACTAAAACCAGCATTCATTTATAGAAAGTCACGTGGGTTTGTCTGCTTTGTATTTCGATGATGCTTTCCCTGCCCATACTTGCTTTGATGTTGGTTCGTGTATTGCAAGCATATCCAATTCCTACACAAAGCATTTTAAGCTCAGACTCACTCAGCAAAGCCATGCTGGAGATTGGGTGTAAGCAGAAGGCACCATCTATGCTCTTGGTGCCTTTTAGTTGCCATCACCACCAGTAAAAGCAAATGTAGTGGTGTGGAAACTACAACAAGTTTTTCTCAATTTAACTTTTTTTGCAGCAACTTACGTTTCAGGGAGTCTATCATTTCAATGAATTGCTGAATGTATTCTTTGCTGTGGATGTTTTCTGAACTGAAATTTGTGGGGGAAAGGCTAGATATCCTTTCTATTTAAATGAAGTTTTTTTTATTGCCAAAAAGTAGAGTTTTGATGAGGAGAAAATGCTCCATTATGTGGAATGCTTTTCAAATTGACATTTTGCACAGAAAAAACGCAGATTTTAAGGTAAAAAGTAGATAGCCCCACCCACCGTATGTCTGATTGAAGTGAAGCTTAGAAATACTCAATATTCTCCAGCAATTTTATCTCGATAGGTTTCATGCCAAGTGAGGCGACTTGCGTCAATAACAATGTACCTCCCCCTGTAGCTTATCAGAAAATAGTCCTACAGAGATGAAATTTCATAGAGTGCATTTGAACGCGAGGTCTGAATGAGGCTCTCCAGGTGTTGCCAGCGCCCAGTTGTTCTCTTCTATGCAGATGTTGATACTTGACAGATTTTTGTCAAAAATATTATACATTCAGGTCATAAGCAGTGTTCGACACTCGACGAATCCGATAAATTTAATCTGTGCTTTGCATTTCGGCAACGTTCGCCGCTTATATCGGATTTGAGCAACTGCGTGTCACCAGTCTTGCGAAGTAAATCCGAGTCCAGGTGTTTCATGTGCCCGTGTGGCTTTGTGCAGGGTTACGCAGATTTGGCTATTAATAGCCAAAGTCGGGCTATAGCGATTGGTTTGGCGTCGAATTTGGTGGTTGGCTATGTGGCTTTTCTGGGCTATGTCAATTTTGCCAGATATCCGCGAAATTGTCCCCTTTCCCTCTGTATACTGTAGGATGTCTCCAGAAACCCTGGGAGCATCCTTCATGTGAGTTTTTCCTTTGGGAGGAAAGAGTGTTGCAAAAGATTTTAAGCCAATTCGACAAATATTTGCGCACTCGGTTCAACTCTAATGTGCTGTACCGGAGCTAGTGCGATTGGGACAATTGCTTCCCAGGGGTTAGAAGTACCGGAGGGCGTTGCAATATTGGTGAGCCTGGTCATAAAACGTCTAAACGACTATGTTGTGGCCAACGTGACCGTAGATCTCTCTGGCAATCGGTTGCGTCATCACGCGAGATGACTCGGTTGACTGCGGGAGGATTCTTGCAGGCTTGCGCATAGAGTTATTATAATGTACGCTAGAGGTTCAACTGGCGCTAGTGTCTATGCGACTTCCGTGACGCAAATTGAAGCAGACAGCAACCAGTCTACTTTTGCGGTGCTCCTGTGCATTCCTATGGGAAAACGCGCGTGCATTTTGCCTCTTCGCCGAAAAATAACACGGAACACTTTGGTTATTTGGGTCGCACCGAATAGTATGTACCTTGATTAACACTGTGAAAGTGTAATTGCTTTAGTTAGCGCATTTTTCTTCACCAGTGAACGATGTTTAACTTCGCTACATTTGAGTCCCAAACGTGTGTTCCGCAGCAGGTGTGTAAAAACAAGCGACGATTCGAAGCAAAATTACAATCGAAAGGAATATAGAGTGTGTTCAAGGCTCGCCAGCATTCCGGTGACGCTTATATATTGATAATATGCCAGTCCTGTCACTATATGAAAATGACCCCGCCGTGCATGAGCGGATAAAAACATTCAAAACGTAGAGAATAAAGTCCGTGGGCTATGGAAGGTGTCTTCGCATTGTTTTCTCTGCCGGGCAGCTTTTATCGGGCACTTGTTCTCAAAGATTTCGAGCGTGCGGGTGCTATTTTGAACGTAGAACAAGCAGCTTCGCTCAGAGCAGAAAGAATAAAGCGGTACTTACTTATTTAAAATCGGAATAGATTACGTGCCTTCAATTTATTTTGATCCTACATGCACGTGTAGTTACTTATCCAGTGTTACTGCGTAGTTCTTGCCGTCTGTCTTGGTTTTCCACATGTCCTTCGTTCGTTTGGCACGTATATCCCCCATGCTGAAAAGCGCCGACGTGGTGTTCGCGCTAACAGTGTCCGACAGTGCACAAAAATACACGTACGAAGCCGTTTTAGCGCCGTTTTTAATGCGATGAATTTGAAAGAAAAACGCCGTAACTGACCAATTATTTCGTCGGCCTGACTGAGAAATGTTCCAAGCTACCTAGTACGTACGAATTATTTGAAATATTTGCTCTTATGACCGAGCGCAGAGAGAAAATGCACTCACTTTTTCCCATAGAAATGCATTACCGGAAGTCAATTTTGGACTGGTTGCTGTCCTGCTTCAATTTGGGTCAGCACTACTACACTACTAAAAATTTCAACACCCATGTTCGTGTTAAAAGGGTGTTTTTCCGAGCTTACACCCTTCCTACACCATTTTTACATGATTTTTGAATATTCAAACGTGTACGGAAAGGCCTACACCCTTCGTACATCCTTTTTACACCCTGCGGCTACCGAAATCGTGTTAAGAGGGTGTTGCGGTGGTACACCCATGATTTCGGAGTTGTCAAACTCGGAAACAACCGAATTGCAGACATACGCTCCGACAGCAGAACAAGCAAAAGTCAAGAGGTAGTCCGCTCAATTTAGCGGATTTCGTGAAGTTCAAGTAAGCACAATGGGCAGCTGACATCCAAGCCCAGCCAACGCTCAAGTTGTTTTCAAGCCAGATGAATGCGTGCGTTGTGTACAAGCTCCTTGGTTGTTTACGTGCAAGCGACCACGAAAATAGCATCGGTTACTCACGCACTTCTGCTCAAAATGGTGAGACAACGCGTTTTGGAACTATAGTTCGTTTCACCTTATGTGCGAGCGAAGTCGACGCTACAAGCGCGAGCATGCTGCTTGTAACGGCGCCTGTAGTGCACGAGCGCACGTGCGAAGCCGGAACGCTCAGAGCGTTGGGCTCGCGCTTCTAGCTTTGACTTCGCTCGCACATAACGTGAAACGAAGTATAATTCAGTTGACAGTTCCCTCCGATGAAGCCACTGAAGCCACGGCGGTAATCCCTGTTCCCTTTCGAACGGGCGGAAGAAGACTATGGAGAATTTGGCAGCGAACGGGCGGAAACTCGATTACGTACAGCTTCCGTATGCGTCCTAGCCTTCTATTGCTTTCTGCAATGCCCAGCTCCTGCCCACTCGCAGGATTTTTTTCTCCAGGTCTCTCTCTATACTCCGAGCCAGAAGCTCTGTGCAGGGCAGTGGAGCCTATGAGATGTAAACAGGCGACTTCTAGCGCGAAAAAAACAGAGTTCCCACAAAATACACGCGTTTTGCGTTTATATTTGTGTATAGATCGTAAATGTAAATATTTATGTACTTAATCGCACAACTCTGTTTGGGAGTAATTGATTTTAACAATTCATTCTGTATCTTTTGCTTGCTTAATTGAGTAATACTCAAGAATGAATTCCAAGATATCAATAACAGAAAAGTCATTTGCGGCACTTATATAATTTTTTTGTTTATGTAGAAACTCTACATATTTTGTATTAAAGCTACAAATAAACATGAGTTATATTATAAAACTGTTTTATTGTTTTCTGAATTCATGAGGGCGGAAGGCGTCTTTCACGTACTACCGGTACTACTTCGGTTACTTTGGTTATATTGCAAGATGGCTACCGCCGCGTCGCCCATGAGGTATCGCTCCAAGCTTTCCTTTTTTCCAAAACAGGCAAAACAAATAGCAATGAATGTGCTAGGAGTTTTAACGAAAGAGGCAGGAAAATCTGCAAGCACCACGAGCATCTTTCAAAGAACGGCGCAGCTCACTGCTGTGAGTGAACGGGCGCTGTACAAGTGGTCTACCGAGTTTCAGAAGAGCGGCAGAGTGTCAACTCCGCAAACCAGGTCCACAGGCGGGAAGAACTGCGAACGAGCGAAGAAACTCGACGACTTCGACCTTGGTGTTCTGAGAAGAAAGGTGCACGATTTCTTCCGCAGGAGTGAGATGCCAACGGTTGAGAAGGTGAGAAAGCTGTTCAATGAGAGCGACGACCTACCGCAAGTCTCGGTATCTACGCTGAACCGAATGCTTAAGAAGCTCGGCTTCAAGTACCGCAAACGAAGTAGAAATGCGCATCTGATTGAGGGCCCTAACATCATACAGTGGCGATGCAGCTATCTCCGGCAGATCAAAGAGTTCCGCAAAGAGGGACGCAGATATATTTTACGGACGAAACCTGGGCAAACGCTGGGCACACGAAAGATCGTGTGTGGGTAGACACAACTATCGCAAGTTCAAGTCAGGCCAGACGTTCTGGACTTACTACCGGATTGAAAAATCCAAGCGGTAAAGGTGAGCGACTCATTATCACCCACTGCGGCAACGAACAGGGCTTCGTTGATGGCGCGGGAGAAGTATTCCGAGCGTGGAAAGGCACGGGGGACTACCACCAAGAGATGGACGGGCCGCATTATGAAAAATGGTTCAGCGAGAAGCCGCTCCCAAAGCTTGCCCCCAACAGTGTAATCGTCATGGATAATGCACCCTATTATTCGGTGAAGATTGAAAAAGTTCCGCGGATGTCGACACGAAAAAAGGATATTCAGGACTGGCTTTTCAGAAAGGGTGTTGCGTGGAGCAACGAAATGGTAAAGGCCGAGCTACTGCAGCTTGTTGCAAAAGTAGAGATTCAGGGCAACCAGTACCGTGTTGATCAGATGGCTTCCCTGGCTGGCCACACAGTTTTACGCTTGCCCTCTTATCACTGCCAGCTCAACCCAATCGAACTGGTTTGGAGTATGATGAAGGGGTATGTGGCCGACAAAAACAAGACGTTCAAGTTTGCCGACCTTAAACCACTGGTATTGGGGGGCTTCGCTGAAGTAACACCTGAGAAGTGGGCACATTGTGTTCGCCATGTCATGGAGGAAGAGGACACCATGAGGAAAGTTGACCACATCATCGATGACGTCGTCGACAGTGCCGACAGGATACTGATCAACCTTGGTGGCGAGGACTCGGAACGCTCTGAAGATGATAGCCCGGAATACGCTAGCATGTCAGATGACGACCTGGGGTGCCAGCCTTTGTAAGATTTGTCGCCGCATTTGTAGCCTTCATAGCTCACTTGGAATACCCATATTTTAGTTATTTACTATTTAGCTCAAATACCCTCAAGTGCATTGAACAGGCATGAGAGCTGCAAATTATTGACTATAAAGTGTACATATTAGTATTAGCATGTTTAAACAAAACATTATCAGCGATGTTAATAATACTATAGTGACTAGTCGTTTCATATCACATGATTACTCTAAAAAATCTAGCATATCTGCACTAAAATCTGCTCTCGACTTGTGCCCATTGTCTGAAAGAACTAATATCTCCCGTCTTGTCACCTTCCACAAACTATTCGTTTCCCCCTCCTCTTTTCGTGACCTTTACTTACAACCAGCATCATACATTTCCATGCGCATTGACATTAACCTAAAAATTGGGCCATTATTTCCGAGGACTAATAAATTTAAGAACTCCCCACTAGCTCTAGCCATTAATCACTGGAATTCTTTTCCTCGATTATTTGGAAATTAAACTAATAACTATAGATTCAGAGATCTGTGCAAGGAACACCTCCAAACTGTTCACAATTTTCATGTTTAGTTATCACCACTTGTATTTCCTACATGTATAGTTTTAATTTGTCGTCAATATTTGTATACACCATGTTCCTAATCAGCTGTTTTAATCGATTTACCTGCTCCAATTCGTCCTCCCTCATGTAACATACTTTCGATCTATCTTTGATGGATAATAAAATGAAAATTACTTCTGTTGTGCCTTTTAATTGTCAATTGTGAGGTTAGGTTCTTTTGCATTGATTCTTGTGCCTAGCAGTTACGTAGCGAATCAAGAGATGGTGCGCCGTGTCCACCATGTTTCCCTGTATTGCCTATTGCACCGCAGCTCGGGAAACTGCAGACGCAGAAATTGCGCAAATGTGACATCGGATAAAAGGTCTAGACATTAACCGTGCTTTTCTTTTACGGCAAGCCAGCATCATCAACACGTACAGCTGTAGAAGCAGGAGACGTAAGGACGTCAACAGATGGCAGCTGCAACAGAGATGCCTAAACAAATTAGGTGCTTTTTAATAGGGTGGCTAGTAAAACCAACATATACACCTCGGAAAACGACAGTCGCAGAAGGTTGGGGCAAATCACATGGGATAAAGTAACGTCTAGACATTAACCGCGCTTTTCTTTTGTGACAAGCCAGCGAGATCAACACTTACAGCTGTACAAGCAGGAGACGTAAGAATGTGAAGAGATTATGGCAGCTAATACAAAGATGTCTAACCAAAATATGCACTTTTTAATAGGGTGGCAAGCGAAATCAACCAATACAGCTCAGATAACGACAGACGCAAAGACGAAAACATGTGGCATGGGCATGTAGACATCAACCCGTGCTTTTCTTTTCCGACAAGCCAGCATCATCAACATTTACAGCTGTAGAAGCAGGAGACGTAAGAATGTGAAGATATTATGGCAGCTACAACAAAGATTTCTAACCAAAATATGCACTTTCTAATAGGGTGGCAAGCGAAATCAACCAATACAGCTCAGATAACGACAGACGCAAAGACGAAAACATGTGGCATGGGCATGTAGACATCAACCCGTGCTTTTCTTTTCCGACAAGCCAGCATCATCAACATTTACAGCTGTAGAAGCAGGAGACGTAAGAATTGTGAAGAGATTATGGCAGCTACAACAAAGATGTCTAACCAAAATATGCACTTTTTAATAGGGTGGCAAGCGAAATCAACCAATACAGCTCAGATAACAGACAGACGCAAAGACGAAAACATGTGGCATGGGCATGTAGACATCAACCCGTGCTTTTCTTTTCCGACAAGCCAGCATCATCAACATTTACAGCTGTAGAAGCAGGAGACGTAAGAATTTGAAGAGATTATGGCAGCTACAACAAAGATGTCTAACCAAAATATGCACTTTTTAATAGGGTGGCAAGCGAAATCAACCAATACAGCTCAGATAACGACAGACGCAAAGACGAAAACATGTGGCATGGGCATGTAGACATCAACCCGTGCTTTTCTTTTCCGACAAGCCAGCATCATCAACATTTACAGCTGTAGAAGCAGGAGACGTAAGAATGTGAAGAGATTATGGCAGCTACAACAAAGATGTCTAACCAAAATATGCACTTTTTAATAGGGTGGCAAGCGAAATCAACCAATACAGCTCAGATAACGACAGACGCAAAGACGAAAACATGTGGCATGGGCATGTAGACATCAACCCGTGCTTTTCTTTTCCGACAAGCCAGCATCATCAACATTTACAGCTGTAGAAGCAGGAGACGTAAGAATGTGAAGAGATTATGGCAGCTACAACAAAGATGTCTAACCAAAATATGCACTTTTTAATAGGGTGGCAAGCGAAATCAACCAATACAGCTCAGATAACGACAGACGCAAAGACGAAAACATGTGGCATGGGCATGTAGACATCAACCCGTGCTTTTCTTTTCCGACAAGCCAGCATCATCAACATTTACAGCTGTAGAAGCAGGAGACGTAAGAATGTGAAGAGATTATGGCAGCTACAACAAAGATGTCTAACCAAAATATGCACTTTTTAATAGGGTGGCAAGCGAAATCAACCAATACAGCTCAGATAACGACAGACGCAAAGACGAAAACATGTGGCATGGGCATGTAGACATCAACCCGTGCTTTTCTTTTCCGACAAGCCAGCATCATCAACATTTACAGCTGTAGAAGCAGGAGACGTAAGAATGTGAAGAGATTATGGCAGCTACAACAAAGATGTCTAACCAAAATATGCACTTTTTAATAGGGTGGCAAGCGAAATCAACCAATACAGCTCAGATAAAGACAGACGCAAAGACGAAAACATGTGGCATGGGCATGTAGACATCAACCCGTGCTTTTCTTTTCCGACAAGCCAGCATCATCAACATTTACAGCTGTAGAAGCAGGAGACGTAAGAATTTGAAGAGATTATGGCAGCTACAACAAAGATGTCTAACCAAAATATGCACTTTTTAATAGGGTGGCAAGCGAAATCAACCA
>JAZHYW010005439.1:0-21308 GCA_037355805.1 Ixodes ricinus
GAAAATGGCTATCATGAAACTGCGTCAAATTTGCAAGTACCAAAATTAAGACACGAAGACTATAGTCGTTGAGCTAAAGAATCTGCATTTCAACTCTAGAGAGAAAAAAATCGGAGCTGTAGGCCTCCAATCTGGTCTTTGATGGTCTGGTCAATATCCTTGCGTCTGGAATGAAGTCAGCAATGAGTAGATACAAGGCAACGTGTTCCTCCGAAGCGAATTTGAGTGACTAAACAAAATGATTCAGCATATCCTGGGTATTACAACGCAAACGGAAGAAGTATTGCAACAAGGTTGTCGCGCTCGAAAAGCATAATGCTAGAACACGATCCTTGCAGTACTGTAATTACTGAGACATACATGAAAGAATTTAAACTCCGAAGTTGTTCTGTCAACGATTCAATGGTAAGAACAGATATGAAGAGGGCGGAGTTGTTATTGTGATTATAAATACATAAATATCTTATCTGAGGAGTGCGGGATGTGGAAGCATTGATCAAGATAAAATTGAATACAGGCGTGTGCAGAGCTCCCAGTCTACAGTTGCTGAATACAGGCTGGCAAGGAGCATGGACAGATTTACGTTATGGAGACAATGTTGTTACTGAGAGATCTTGGTTTACCTGGGATTGACTGGTCATAATATTTCACAAACGCCTGGGTTGCAATCAATATTGGGGAATCCCAGTATTTTGCTATAATTTATCCCAGGTGGCAATAGATTACATCTGATGCCCAACAATGTCCACAATTTTAGATCTGTCTTTTTGTTTTTCGAGAGTTTAAAACCATCTGTCAGAAACCGAAGAAGGCCTATCTTATCATAGGATGGTACCTTCTCATTACCGCTATTCTAGAAAAATATAATATCATCTACGAAAGTTTCTGATATGCAGAGTGCTCAGATGTTAGCGCCTTTAACACCGTTTGATTATTTTATGTTTTTTACCAATCAAATGTATGTGGGACTAGCCTTCGCTTTGTTTTGTATTGAGCGATTTAGCATTGTGCGCCCTAAAATAACAGCCCTTGATTACAAGCGTGGAAATAATTCATGTAGAACGATAGTTGAAGTGAAACGAGCGAGTCGCATGGTATGTGCGCAGAAAAATAAAGCTTGCATCTACGCTATTTTGGACGAGGCGTTTTTTTGTGAGAGTCTAAAGAAAGGTTTTATAATATAAAACTTAAAAATTTCAGTTTATTACCTAAGAAAGTGCGGTAGTGTCAGCTGTTGTCTCAGCAGCGCATTCTGACCAAAAAAAAAAGAAAAGTAGAACTACTTTAGCACTTTTTCATCTGTCTTTTACTGGATAATGGAAATTTGCCAAGGTTTGCGATTTTCACACCATCTCTATCAATGATGATATAGTAGTTAAAGTTTTGAACCTTCTACTTAACATCGACACAAAAAGGCTTCAGGTCCAGACGAAATTTCTAATGAATTTTTTAAGAAGGTATGTTGAGGGCTTCTAAATACCTAATTATAATCTTTAGATTGTCCATGAGTAGCGGTTCTTCTAGCAATGCGGCAAATCTAGTCCTCTTTATTTCTGATTTTATTGTCGATTCGTTTAATGATTCAGTTCTAAATAGATATTTTGCCGACAATTGTGTGATTTTAAATAAATTAAAACATGAGACAATAAAATCGAATTAAATTTAATTTAGAAAAATTGTTTGAAGTTGTGTAATTGTCAAATGGTGAGCAAACCCTGAAAAATCGAGTCTATGTCGATTACGAGAAAAATGTTTTGGGCTTATATCGGCTGAGTTTCAGAGTAGTAAAGAATGCAAATATTTATACGAGCCGTTTACTCCTGAAAATAACACTACATTGATAACGTATGCATCGTTAACAAGCATTCGCGGTGTTTCGACGAATCCCTCGCTATTGCAATCCCTGAAATAAAGCCGGGTTTATGATTGAGCTGTCATCAAGAAAATAGCAGATGATATCATTACAAACTGAAGGAGAAAATTTGGCGACTCATTATCAAGTATTGATAAATAATAAATAATGCTCAATAAACTATGGAATCTGCCAATTCTCCATTCAAGAACGAAATATGAAAGGTTAAAGTTTTCTTTAGATTATTTCATATTCGCGCATATCTGAGTAATTTCTTCATTCAGTCTCACATACGTCATAGTCAGAGACGCAGGGTGCCGCATTCAGAAAACAGCTCCGATTTGCGCAATATGGGGACCCTGAACCCAGGCAGCACAGACACGTTGAAAAGACGTCGAAAGAAGGTGATGACGTCAGGAACCACATGTCGAAAGAACGTCAAAAGTCTGAACGTCAGGTCCCTTCGACGTAATATGGAAAGGCTAATGTCCGCGGAAAAAGGGTGGATTTTACGTCGTGTCATAACGTCCCACTTAACGACCTTAGAACGTCGAGTGCACGTCTGAATTAGACGGAAAGTCAAGTGATAACGTTATATCGACGTTGACACAGCGACCAGTTGAACTATCATAAAACGTCCAGTATACGTCTAAGCAACGGGATGTCAATTGAAAACGTCATTAGCGATAAAATAACGTCCCACGTACGCTGACATAAAATGTCGAGGCGCACGTCTGTGATTAAGTTATGTCAACATTGAAATAACGTCCATTTAACGACCATAAAACGTCAAGCGTACGTCTAGACTTAACGGGATGTCAATTGACACCGGTCTCGACATGGGTCACCGTAGAACGATGGATCGTCAACCGAATCTGGTGGCTTCGTTGCTCGAAGGTATGTTCGCAAAAGCATGTGTATATTCGGACGGAATAGCCCATTTGCAAGATCCCCCAAGCAATCCCGGCCCGCTGTCCAGGAGATCATGGGGAACGGTGTTTTTCCTGGTGATCGGCAACTTCGACCACTTTCATGGTTAGTCTGTTTTGGAGTGTAATTCGAGTCACCTAAACAAGCGTCCTATAGTGCCCAAGTGACCTGTCCTTATCACTTTTAAGATTTCTCGTCAATGACAACATTTTCGGGATCCTATGCATGCTGTCCACCAGCTTCAACCTGGCTTAGCTGCAGAAATTTCTTGCATTGTTGTCACTTTCTCTTACAGCTTCAAAGGCAGCTTATATTAAGTTAGAAACGCTAAAAATGCTCCTAAACCGCCCCGCTGACTCCGAGCTTAAATCCTGTTTTTTTGTTGTTGTGAATTCTCTGGCTTTTTAAGCAATTCCTGGTAAAACAACATTCCACGAGAATGATAATATTGTAAGAGATTTCAGCAGCTCAGTCAGGTTGAAATGTGGATTGCATGCACAGTATAAAAAATGCTGACATTGAAGAGAAATTTCAAGAAGTTATTTGACAGCACCCTGGGCTCTATAAGGCGCTTGTTTAAGGTGATCAAGGTGTTCGCTCAGTCGCTACTGGGACGTCTCGCGCTCAGCGTTCAAAGAACCTCCCGAAAAAGAAAACAACGTAGAACTGACGTCGTATAATGTCGATGACGTCAAGATGTTGCTCAGGACACTGTTGGTGTGTCTCGTGCTCCACGTTCAAAGAACTTCCCGAAGTAAACGTAGAACTGACGTCTATTATTGCCAATGACGTCGAAGGTGTTGCTTTCAGACGCATCGTTGGGACGTCTCGCGTCTCCAACGTTACAAGAAACTCCCAAGAAACGTAAAAATAACGTCGGAGATTACCTGTCGATGACGTCAAGGTGTTGCACAGGACATTGTTGGGTCGTCTCGTGCTCCACGGTCAAAGAACTTCCCGGAGAAAAGGTAGACCTGACGTCTATTGTTGCCAATGACGTGAAGGTGTTACTAAGACATTGTTGGGACGTCTCGCGTTCAACGTCCGAAGAGCCTCCCCAAAAAAACGTAGGACCAGACGTCAAATAATGTCGATGACGTCAAGGTGCGTTGCCTCAGGACATTGTTAGGACGTCTCGTGCTCGACGTTCAGAGAACTTCCCGGAGGAAACGTAGAACCGACGTCAGGTTAATGTCGAAGACGTCAAGGTGTTACTCAGGACATTTTTATGACGTCTCGTGCTCGACTTGTTCTGGGGAACTTTTATACAAGACGTCGAACAGACGTCGATTACTGTTGAAGACGTCGAGGTGAAGCTTATGACGTTGTCACTGCAGTCGCGTGTTTGACGTTGTTGGAACCTCTTCATGTGGACGTACCAATGCCGTCGATAAAAAGTTTGTTAAGGACTTCGACGTCGCCCAACGTCGAGGACCTTATTTCGGCGTCATCTCGACGTATTGTGCTGCCTGGGAAAAGGGTAATTTAGATCCCGATACCAGAATCTATAACTGACGTAACGAGCACTTGCCAAAAGCGGTTGACACATAAGGCGTCTTTACGCACGAAGGCGGGCGAAGGGCCCAGCGCAGCGGATCACTCGAAGTCCACCGGGCCCGGCAGAATCCTCATCCTCCGCTCTATAAGGAAGGTCTCTGTCTGCGTCAAGGCTGTAAATTTTGACGGCCGCGGCGACGAACGACTGGAATCTATCAGTGTTTACCCAGCACTTCTTTCTCCTCCAAAACATGAACTTTTCAAGGTGACCAGTGAAATGGGGGCTCTTGCGCTGTCCAGATGGAAGCGAGTTTTGACATGGGCCGAGGTGCCCTCCACCATATTGGTGTGCGCAGCAGTGTTTGGGTCGACGAAGGGCAGCTTTGGTTGACGGTGAGGTGCGTGAAGCGAGCGTCATCTGCAAGCTTGCGATAGCCAGCCCAACAGTCAGTGATTATTCTTGTTCCAGGGTGGACCCACTCGACTATTAGCCCTTGCAGGGTTGTAGCGTCACGGGTCTCCACGGGAACAAGAAAGCAGCACCCGCTGCCACGCTCCACACCGTTGAAAACCCACTGGCCAGGCCTTAAATACCCGCAATACTACTTTCGCCGCCCGAACATACTCTCGTCTTGTTCTACAGTCACGCCTTCGCCGCCAGTCATCCCTGAATGCGTAAAGCCGACATTTACCACAACCTCAAGACAAGTTATTGTCCAATCAGTTATTGTCTTACTTGCGACATCAGTCTTCCGCTGAATGACGGCGCACGGTAGGTTCTGGCGCCAGAGGTAGATGATTTTCATGAGTTGGGGAAGCGTCATGTGCGATTCATCGAAAAAGGAACCGCTCCGTACCGATACCCTCACCCCGGCACTGAAACCTAACCGGCTTCCGCTTGGGCATCTCACGAGTCATCCACACACCGGATCTCCACAAGTAGCCATCCGCAGATTTAGTGCGGACTTGCAGCGTCATTGCAGGTTCGCACTCTGGGCACGCACGAGAACCCAGGAGCAGGCCCATGCCCTGAAGCAAATTAATTGCTTCAAGAGGGTCTTTCATGGCGTCATGAAGACGGCACAATTAAACGCCATGGCACTGCGATGCTCGCCTCTGGAAGAATAAAGCGCCGAGGGGGAACTGCGCGCTTCTTTGCATTCATTATTTTTATTTGATCCGCCATTTTATACCTCATGACACCATTCTAACAAAGTCATTCGTTAATCGGTCGGACCACACCCTCGCTGACAAAACAATTGGCAATCGTATGACAAGAACGGTTGCCACGATCGGCATCGTTACAAAGAAGAGAACAGGTCGATTAAAGAATAAGAAAATAAGAGGCAGCCGTTTTCGGGCAGCTCTGTTCTTTGATGAGAGGTGCTGCTCGCAATGTTCCTTGTTTGTTTTCTTTTTGGCAAGTCCGCGCTAAATTTGCGGATGGCTACTCGTGAAGGTGCGGTATGTGGATGACTCGTGAGGTGCCCAAGAGGAAGCCGGTCGGGTTCAGTGCCGGGGCGAGGTCTCGGTACGGAGCGGTTCATTTTCCGAGGGATGGCACCTCACGCTTCCCCAACTCGTGAAAATCATCTGCCTCTGGTGCCAGAACCTACCGTGCGCCGTCATTCAACGGTAAACTGATGTCGCAAGTAAGACAATAACTGATTGGACGAGCCTTTGTCGGAAGGTGTTGGTAAATGCCGTCTTTGCGCGTTCAGAGATGATTTGCGGCGAAGGCGGGACTGTAGAACCAGACGAGAGTATGTTCGGGAGGCGAAAGTACCATCGCAGGTATTTAAGGCCTGGCCAGTGGGTTTTCGGCGATGTGGAGCGTCGCAGCGGGTGCTGCTTTCTTGTTCCCGCGGAGACCCGTGATGCTAAAACCCCGCAAGGGCTCATAGCGAGTGGGTCCACCCTGGAACAAGAATAATCACTGACTGTCGGGCTGGCTATCGCAAGCTTGCAGATGACGCTCGCTTCACGCACCTCACCGTCAACCACAAGCTGCACTTAGTCAACTCGAACACTAGCGCGCACACCAATACGGTGGAGGGCACCTTTGGCCCACGTCAAAAACTCTTCCCACCTGGACGGCGCGAGGCCACCATTTCACTGGTCACCTTGCAAAGTTTACTGTCCACCTTGCAAAAGGCCCAGGCTTGCCAAAGGCCAAGCCTTGGCCTTTTGGCTTCCCGGCTTCCTGGGGCTCTCAGCAAACCTCAAGATTAAACTCAAACTTCGCATGACCTCTCCCACGCCAGATGATCCAAGTTTTCACATTAGCATAGCACGTGCTCTGTCTTTTGGATGAATGTTGCACAGCATGACGGTTTCTCACCTGCGAGCTGTCTCGTCGCCTGCTGACTTGTTTGCGCTGCCTCACAACATTCTCTGCGCGTTTGACTCACATTTCAAACAAAGCTCGCGCTTCAATTTCCACATGTAGGTTTATGTTTCCCACTCCTAGAACTCGTTGTGCTTTTGCTCCCATCTCCGCCTACAACCACGCGGTGCACCTCAGTGTCCCCTGGGTTCGTCAGGCCTGAAGCTTCAGCTTCCGTTCTCGCTCTGGGATAGAGTTCCGAGCCCCCGACGGACGCGCCTCTCATCTGGCCGCCAGTCTTTACAAAACAATTAAAACCGTTGACAGTTATCAGCTCCAAAGCTTCCCGCCTTTGGGAGCTTTAACTGTGTGCTGAGAAATCCTCAGATGCCCTATCAACACCTATTTTTGCATCCTCCTCAGCTTCCAGAAGTGCTATCATCTCTTACAGGCGATTGCACTCTGCCTGAAGACGAGCCGATGCCATCGCACTCTCCTCCCTCCACTGATATGCCGATGCAAGTAAGGTCCTCAACCATTCCTTCAGAGCCACGCCCGAGCCCAGCCGTATCTCCGATTTCTAACACTCGACTAAGTGTCATTTCGCCACACTAAGGTAGTAATGCAGTTACAGTGCCCGTGAAGAATGAGACTGGTGCTCGCATCAAACGACGCCATTCTGAGAGCGATGCTCTTCTCAACGTTTGTCTGTAGAGCATTCTCTTCATTGAAACTAGCGCGTCTCAGACTTCATAACATCAGGATATCAGACGCATCCTGACATGCTCGCCATTGTCCTGGGTCGCCCGCGACGAGTAGCAAGCGGAATGAAGAGAATAATAAGAGGCAGAGAAATTCCTACATGATATTTGCATAATGCAAACACAAGCGAAAGCCAAATAAAAAAAGATAAGTAAATATAAAAACTTAAACTACGTATCTAACAAAGTGCAAACAGGCGTCTCTCAGTCCCTCATATCGAATGCCCTTGATTGTTCGTTGCGTGGACGAAACGCGAAGAGGTGCAGCTCGCCGTAGTCACCTCGAATCCTGGGCTTGTGAAGTAAAGAGTTGCCGTTGCAGGTTGGGCGTAGTAAAAGACGGGTAAGTCCTGGACCATAGTCATCGATCTCCTTGCGGAGCTCCTCCTCCAAACAGACCTCAGGTTTCACTGGCGATTCTCTCTCCTTTTTCTTCTACCCTCCAGCTGTCTTTTGCGATCCACTTCTTCTCATTATGGCATGAAGCCGCACAACCATGACAGTGTTCTTAATAAAAGCAGTGAGAAGTGTTTCTAACGTGATTGATTATACCTAAGCATTCGATGAGTATCTGCATAATACTTAGAGTTAAGTTACAGTTTCCACATTTAGGGGATCCTCCGCGCTCAAGAGGTGCCCATATGTGAGACAAGTATGACCGATTCGTAACCTACAGAGTACGACCTCATAAAAGCACTCCGGATGTCAGGCACTCTCCAACTCACCTAGGAAAGGTTTGATTGCACATTACCGGTTTCATTGTTCCACTGCAGTTGCCACTTTGCTTGAAGTGGCAATTATCACAACTCTCCTAAGAGTTGTGATAATTGTTGTATGGTATTTTGTGTGTGTCGATTTCTCTCTCTTCAGCGGGGCTGACTGCGCAATCAGCCGCTTCATGTCCAGGAATGCCAACATGGCTAGGAACCCAGCAGAGGATCACGTAAAGATTTTTTTTTCATTGCAGTCAAGAAAAGCTTGTTCTTTTACTCGGAAACCAATGGGTTTATTACACGGTGTATTGAAGTGACTGTCTTTAGAGAATTCAAAAAGTCGGTGTAGATTACAGCGTGATAAAGCCTTTCTTAAATATGCGATTGACAACCCGCAGCGAACTAAAGATTTCTGCTGTTAGTACAGTGACTGTTGAATTGATTCTTTTTATCTGATTTACCGATAGTCGCACCATAGCAGGGCCTGCTGCAGAGTGGTTTTTTTTCGTCTGTAAGAAAACTGACACACTAATGATACCTGGTCTGCAGCTCCAAAACCTATCTGCCTTATAACTTTCTGTGGAACTTCCTTTATATTATACTTGGTGAGTTTGGGTTCGCAATGTATGGGGTAGTTGTTCCATAGAGCGATATGTAGTGGGTGATGGACTAGCAGAGCCTTTTCGTCTAGCCCAACAGATTGTGCTGCACTATTATTCCTCATGGAAACAAAGGGGACTATGGATAGTTTGTTTTGAAATGTGCACCTGCAAATTGATATTTTCAATGCTATCTTGAACGGGGTGCTCGGCGACAGAGCGGACTCTGACGGAGTACGTAAAACCCAAAGACAATGTCCTATACTCCATAGACTGTTTATTTTCTTGTGCATAAATGCTAAGCACCGAGGAAGTGCGGAACGCACCATGAGCTAATCGCAGTTCTTGATCATAAGTTAAATCTAACATCTTTAGAACTGATGCCCGGCCAGAGTTATACACAATACAACACTAATCAAGCTAAGAACGAATGACGGAGCGATAGACGCGCAACAAGTCAGTAAGTCAGAGCCCCATATTACATGCGTGAAATGCTTAAGGATGTTCAAGCCTTTAAGACAAGTGAGTTTTAATCTCTTAATATGTGGATTGAAAGTCAACTTGGAATCAAACACAAGAACCAGAAACTTGAGCTCATGTATTACGATAGGAGTACCATACATATTCAAATACGGTTCCTGAGGAATTCTACGTCGACGAGACAAACAAGCACAAGCTGTTTATTCGGTATAAAGTTTCATACCATTTGTATCGGCGCATTGGACCAACTTATTAATGCGAAAGCATTAACTGTCCCATGAAGCGAGCCAACGTTACCCGTTTGAAGCGCGAAAACGGCACCTAGTTTCCGCGATCCTAATAGGAGCGGAGTTAAGCTGATGCATTTTCGGCTTCGGTCCCATTGGCTGGCGCGCGTCGACGAGGCTCCCATTGGCCGCTGCGCGTCAGTTTGTGTGGTTTCATCTTGACTGTGTTATCACACTGTTGTGTTATCACCGGTCTGTCATACTAACCGACCTGTACACATGGCTGCGTTCGCTCGTCTCTTATCGGCTGTACGGCGCGTGGCAATATACAGGCTGTTTTTTTAACTGCACCAAATTTTGAAGTAAAAGGGGAAAAACATTATGAATGCGGTTTTCACTGTGTGTTTATATGGCTCGGTGGTCATTAGATGGCCGCCGAGCCATATAATTTATAATTTACATTAGAACCATCACTATTATCAGACTAATTAACAAAAATCCGTAAATTTACTTTTAATTACTGTAATTAGGATATATGTTTATATTACAAACATTGAGGCAGTCATATACCAAGACTGTTCCATTTTGTAGAATTCGCTTAACCAGCTTGTGTACTGCGATATTCGTCCACGAATTTTGCACTTTTATCCGGCTAATGTAGCAAAGTTCGGCTATAGTGGCCACTTTCGTGGGTTTGCCGAATTGAGTGGATAAAAAGTCCGATTATGTAGAAAATTCGGGGGCAGATATCTTCGAACACAGGCACATAACGCGAATTCTGCAAAAGTCTTGGCATATGAGTGCTTCAAAGTTTGTAATATAAACATATATCCTAATTACAGTAATTAAAAGTTAATTAACTGATTTTGGTTAATTAGTTTGATAATAGTGATGGTTATATTCTCATCTAATGTCCGCCAAGCCATATAAACACGCAGTGACAACCGCATTCATAAAACTTTTTCCCCTTTTATTTAAAAATTTGGTGCAGTTAAAAAAAACACCATGTATACGACGCATTGAATAAACTAAAGGGTTCGTTCTGCTGGGAACTACGTTGCTGTCTGTTTATTCCTCGCGCCGCAAGGCACACGAAAGTTTTAATGATCGCTCACCCGATGGCGCTGCTTTTCCGCGAGGCAGCGGCTCCACCGTTCCACGCCCAAGGTCAGCGCGTTGTACGCCGCAGATTAAAAAAGGGACCGAAGAGCGGCGTGCGTGATTTCGCATTAACAACTCATAGGAGGTGCTTAGGAGCACCTCGAGCCTCTTTTAACCCACAGTGGGACCCGACGTTCACAAATTGAGGAATTACACTATGAAAATGATGTCTGTAGATCACCAACACAAAGAATATGCAGCGAAGGAGAAATTGCACGGCCAATGAAATTACGTTTGACGATAGAAAGAGCGACACTATGTACGCCCCTTGAGGGACTTCATTGTCCTGTAAAAACTTCGTTGAGCGAGTTGTCCTGAGTCTAACGGGGAAAGTACGGTGCTTCAGATAACTCTGTAACGCACTTAACATTCAGCCACGGAAACCAAGATTATAAAAAATATATATATACTGCAGTATGTCGTAGTGCCAGACCATGTGGTATGCCTTCTCCAAATGAAAGCAGATTCAAAGGCACTGTAGCCTGTTGACAAACGCCTCACGTACGGAGGTCTCAAAAGAGACAAGATGATCGACAGTGGACCAAGCTGAACGAAAGCCATATTGGTACTTGTTAAGGAGGTTGTTTCATTCGAGATAAAACATGAGCTTCTTGCTAATTATCAATCCCAATGTGTTGGAAAGACAGCTATTTAGAGCTATATGTTTGAAGATAGGCGCATAAGGGGATCTTTGCTTGGCTTCAGCACTTGCACAACAGCAGCCTTCGAGAGGGGGGGGGAGTGACCCTCAAGGCAAACTCTACTAAAAAGGTACAAAATTTGATCAATAGTAGATGGATGTTCGAGCATTTTATAATGAATGCCATATGGTCCAGAGGCACTTTGTTTAGAAAAAAAGGAGTACAATTTGAAGTTCGTGTAATGTAAATAGAGTATAATATGCTTCGTGCACGTCACCTGAAGTGATAACAGTTTTTTGTTCTGCTTTTATCTTCGGTCACTGAAAGGTTTGTGTGTAATGTTGGAAACAGGAGACATATTCGAAGTGTTCACCGGTGATGTTGGCCTGTTCCTGAAGTATTACAGGACACACTCCATTTTGACTCAATAGTGGACAGTGAATGCCCGGTAAGAGCCGTCGAATGTATGTGCGTGGTCCCAGACTTCCTTCACAGATACAGTGCTATTAATGGAGAAAGCATACCCTCTGGAACTTTTTCGCTTCGCTTGCCTTCGAATACCTCTCGCTTGTGCCTCTTTTTCGAAATTCAATAAGATGTCTGGTGTAGGCCATCGCCTAAAAATGCACTACACCCTGTTTTTTTTTGTTGTTTCTTTAGCAGCTTGGCAGACTTCGTTTCACACAAATTTGTACACATTTATGAAAAAAGTAACCAATTAAAATTTGGATTATTTTGCTGCAAAAAGTAACCGATTACAATTACAATTACATCCTCAAAAATAATCAAAAATTACTCAATCGATTACATCCTACGTTACATTCCATATAACTTTTTTTTTTACGATGGCATATATGCAAATATTTTAAATAGGTGTTCCGCTTTTAAACATTTCTTGCTTTTTTTGCCCTCTGCACCTTGTTCAGATTCAGCAGCAAATGTCTCTCGAACTTCGCGTTGGTCATTATACAGCGTTTCCTCGTGAAAACGTCAGGAGCAATGCTGAAGACCCTCTCCACGGACGCACTAGAGGAAAGTGCAGTATCGTACCGTACGAGCACTTTCCGATCCAGTTTGTGATTGCGGAATGTTTCGATGCATTCCTCCGAGTCGTCCAAGAACATGTTAATCCGAGGAAACGGCGCTCTCTCTGCTGCCATACCATCACCGGTTCAGCTCTTCTCTCAAAAGTCGCTGATGCTTCTCGTGCCAATCTTCCGTGGCCACCCATTTAATCTTAAATCGAGGAATTGTAACGGATGTTATCACACCTTTAAATCTTCTAATCTGATATACATCATTTCCTGCACACTCTGTCCAACCTTATTGTATATCGGCGAAACTGACCACCGACTCCACGAACGCTTCAGAGAACACCGCAGGCTCGTCACACTAGAAAGAACGGCCCAACTCACACATGACCTCTCCACACACCTATCTAAACACTTCTCCTCCACAAATCACTCTGAACTTTAATGCGAATTTCCGTCATCAAATCAGGCTTCCATACACCCACCTTACGGAAAAAAGAAGAAAACAGATTAATTTTTAACTTAAAGACTGTGGGAGCCGAGGGTGAAAGACGAGGCAGAGGGCACGTGACAGGCGGTCGGCGGGGCAAGTCACGAGCTGGCGGGAGACAGTCTGTGCTGAGCGAGGCTGAAGCTGGTACCAGGAACGGCGAAGCCGGGCTGCCTGGCCTGGCCCATGGCGAACCCCGGAGCGGTCCACCAGCGAGGTCTTGAGCAAGACCGGCGGAAACGGCGAGCCCGGGCCATATGACCTTGGCTATGACGATCCCGGGGTGGTTCCGCAGCGAGACTCGGGCATTGATAGCCCGGGAGAGCCAGCCTACGCAGCGCTGGCGTGGGAAAGGCGATCCGCAGGCCTGGACACGGACTACGACTGTGAGCTCTGATCGACGGGCGACAACAAGGGTCGGCGTGCCCGGACTGCCGGTTCTCGACGACGGGCAACCGAGAGGTACAGTAAACCCATCCGCTGTCTTCTCGTTGTTATGTCACTCCCTCGGTGACGGGCGGAGCGCATACCGATTGGGCGGCGATCATTAGTAGAGGAACCCATAAAGAACCCCACAAGACGGAATTTCCTTCCGGTTTGAACAAGAAACTTTCTTTCGGCTATTAAACATTCCCCTTTCTTGCCCTCTTTCTTCCTTTTTTTTTGATAATTTGGCCGGTCACGCGGGGGCTATAAGCTTCCCCCCACCCGCATTCCTCAACTTGTTGACTTCAAACCTCGCACCTTACTTGACGACTTTTCCTCCTCCCTCTCTTTCTCCACAACGTCACATCTGTCACGTGTTACCTATGCCTTTTATATATACGGTATTCTTATTCTGATCTGTCATCTCCCCTTTCACCTGAAGAAGACCGTTCGGTCGAAACGTCATTCCCCTCCTTTCCTTTGGCACTTATCTTTCACTTCATATTCCTACTAATACGATTTCAATTGCACTTGTGAATCCGAAGATAGGGAGTCTCAAAGCCGTCAAAGAGACAGAAGCGGTGCTGTCTGGAGTGAGCTAGCAAATGGGCACCGTCACGCGCAACTAGAGAGGGCGTACGTCTTCGTAGAGCTTGTCCACCTGTGTGATGCTTACCTAGTTCCCCAGATCAGTTTTAGTAATCACCGCCTGGTCACTTTCGAGATAGGTGCCAGGAAGAAAGATCGACTCCGATTTAACAGGGGGACCTGGCAAATGAACACCAAGCTTCTAGATGATGACGTGTTCACCGACGCGGTTAAACGTCGGATTGAGACATTAGGAAGTGTCAAAAGTAGTTCATGTGTTTATAAATGGGAAGAGTTCAAATTAGCAATAAAAATGGACGCAACTGAAAGGTCAGGTGCCCTCAAGCACGAACAGGCAAGAGAGGAAAACTAGTTGCGTGCCACTCTGAGGCAGTTGGTTTTAGATGAGTGTAAGACGCCGGGGTTGTTCATCGAGGACATAAATAACATGAAAGGTAAACTGCAGGTCATAGAGGCTGAACGCTATAGGGGTGCAATGGACCTTTTCCGAGAAGCGTTCTGCGCACGCGCGAGCGCCCGATGCCAAGCGGCGGAAGTCTGCACGAAAAATCGAGGAAATTCGGAAGGAGGCTGTGGATCAGCGAGTAGAAAACGTAATTGCAGCATACATATAATTGTGTTACGCAAAAAAAGAAAGCGGACGGAAAGAATAACACGACGTTTAAGTGGACACCACGGATGCCCCACTCGGAAGTCGCGTTGGGCACGCCCCGCTGCTCAGAGAACGAAGAAACTGGTAGCGTAGCTCCCATTATCGATTGGTAGCGCAGGTAGGTCCCTTCCTCGATTTTTAGTTCGTGCAGCCACCGCCTGGTGCCGTCGGTATGTGAAAAAGGTCCATTGTTCGGTCGCGGTCCGAAAGATTTCTCGCGGGTGAGACGCCGACAAAGCGTGCATTAGCTACGCAAAGGAAATGCGGCTGTGTCAACGAAATTATCGAAGTCGATTATCAAGGCATCACAACGAGCGACCCAGGGCTGATCGAGCACGCTTTTGTGGATTATTATGAAAAATTGCTGAACCAGAGGGTGCCAAATGAAGAAGGATTCGCGAGGAACTTCCTGTCGGCAATACCACAGATAAGCAGCCACGTTAGAGATCGTTTAGAATAGCCGGAAAGTCACCGGGCCCCGATGGGTGAAGCGCTGCCTTTTTTAAAAAGTTCAAAAACGACATCGCCGGGTTTTTGCTACGTGTGTACTGTGAATGTTACGAACGCCGGGCTTTCCCCCTTCCTTTGTTTTTACTCATACAGTCCTTATTCCAAAAACTGAAGACCCGTGTAAATTGCGAAATGTAGCCAACGATTGGCCGATTACGTTAGCCAACGTGGATTATAAAATTCAAATGAAAACTCTTGCAAAGAGACTGCAAGGTGTAATCACAGACGTGGTGGGAGAACACCAGACGCGTGGCATCAAGGGAAGTACGATACTGAGCAACGTTCATGTAGCGCGAAGCGTATTAGAGCTTTGTGATCGAAATACACGAAGAGTAGTGCTTTTGCAAATAGACCTCGAGAAGGTATTCGACCGGGTGTCACATTAAATACTGTTCTGCATTTTAAACCACGTCGGCGTCGGCAAAATTATTTTAGAAGGAATAAAAATGGCGCATAGGGACTGTGCGACTAGTCTTACAATCAACAAAAGCGTGACCAGACGTATTCCAGTGTTAGCATCGGTCCGCCAGAGATTTCCGCTCTCGCCTTTGTTGTTCGCTATATTTCTTGAACCCTTCCGCCTTAGTGTCATCAACAGTCGTGCTGTGCGTGGTTTTCTTTAAACGCGTGTGAAGTAAAGCTTCTCGCGTTCACGGATGATGTCGTCATTTTTTGTAACGAACGTGAGAGTGTTTCAGAAGCTGTCCAGCTCACGAAAAAATACTGAAAATTGGGCAAAGAGTGCAGGGAACTGGCACGGGCACTGGGACGTTGCTCCGCCTGTGTTCGAAACCGCCCAGTGGTCTACGGTGCCAGGCGTTTACTTGGGAGTGCCACTGAAGCACTATCAAAACAGCAATGAGTTGTGGCGTGACGAAGTGGAAAAGATGAGTGTCAAAGCCACTAATTGGAATAGAAAAGATTTTTCTGTTTTCGCGCGGGCTAACGTTTGCAATTTATTCTTTGTAGCCAAAATTTGGTACCTAATACAAGTGTTACATTGCTCGCGTCTTCATTTGCAGCGGATGCACAAAGTATTTGCTGTTTTTATCTGGGATTCAAAGTGGGAAAGGTGCAGGCGAGACAACCTTTTCTGTCGTGTCGGGTCAGGAGGACTAAGTCTGTCTCACCTATTTATGCGGCAACTGGTGTCAAGGTTTCTGTTTTGGCGGGACCAGGCGAACCCTTTTCTAGGAACAGTGATACAAGTTCAATTATGGTGCGCATTACCAGAGTTCATCGTTTCGTCGTGTGACAGCTATTGTGGAGGCGTAAACGGTTCCCTCAAAGAGGTTGTATGCGCTTACCAACTTCTCAGAGCGCGTCTTTTCATGGAGTATTTGAGCTCGGTGTCTCGAAAACATCTATCGCGAGACCTTGTCTAAACTATATTTCCAGTGCCTCTGTATTGAGCTTTGTACCCTGACAACACGGACCGTGGTGTGCTTGCTCGTGTGAAAAGAATGGCAATCCAGGGTGCAGTAAAAGCATTTTTTTAAGTTACACACCGATGCCCTTCCTGTTAAAACATGGTTGGCGAGAAGGGGCTTGGCTGTACCATCGGGCCAAGGTTGCAACCTGTGTAAGAGCCCAGAGACAGTGGAACACGTGTTCCTTGACTGTTTGGACGCCATTTTTTCTGAGACGGGCTCCAACGCAGGCTCCAAAAAGATCTGCCACTCACGGCACGAGGTATTAGGTTTCTTCCAGTGCTGGACGAGTCTCTCCCGTACGATCTGCTACTACTACTGGGTTTCCACTCTACCTGGAAGAGCAGGATAGCCGTACGCCATGTTGACTTGGATGTGCGATCTGTACGACTTTACTTTATTGAGCATGTTGCCATGCTCGCCCCTGTATACCAGAAAGTCTATTCGGGAATGGATTGGTTGCCGACGTTTGAGAGCTTAGCAATGCTTCGAGAATGTTAACCTTTTCCCGCCAGCCGAAAGGCCGGCAGGCGGCAGTTTTTTTAAACCCCTTAAGGCCGCTAACATGCAATGCTAGCAGGCAACTCTAGATTGTATAGTACCGAAAGTGCCTGTCTTGTTTATGTTCATTTATGGCAATAAATAAACAAGAAGCGTACATGGCTGAAAGGTTACCGCGTTTGACTGTCGTGCGGGAGGTCTGGGTTCGATTCCAGCGAGCGCAATGTTCTTTTATTTATTCTTTCAACTTGGCGTTCTCGCGACTTCGAGAACATTCTCGCCTTATCGAGTTCCGAATGTTCTACGTGCCGAACGTTCTAGGCCGAACGTTCCAGAAACCCCCATGGCTACTAAACTTGGTCCTCGAGGTGAGCCGCAGTCAGTGTTGCTCCAGCGCTCGATCCTGCTGTTTAGCCGACAACGACGCCTACGACGCTAACGTTCGTCTATATTATTTTGGGCACAAGTTCGCCCTATTACACGTTTAGTTTCTTTGGTTATTCTTCCCCTCATCATGTGTCATTTGTGACAATATACAACAAATTTGACCTGCTAAGTTCTCCCTCAGCAATTTTGCAACAGGCAAATGTCCTTACGTTAATTGAACGGGAGCGAATAGATACACTAAAGATTCTATTCGTAATGATCGATGGCAAACTAAACATAGACACTGCAAAGTACATATGATTTTCGGGCAGAATAAACACCAGATCATCTCATGCACGATCAATAATAGAGCACCTAATTTTACTGGAGGCATTCAAATATTTCTCCCCGGAATAATTGTTAAATATATCAGGTTGCCTGATGACTTCGCAAATTCAGAAATCCTTGACTATTTCGCTGATAGAACCACTGCTTACTTAGAAAATCAAACGTTTTCAGATTTGTTATTTTGTCATTTCTTTGTATATCGGGTGCTTATTATTTGATACAATATATCAGTGTCGTTTTGTCTTCATCAATGTTAAAATGTATTATATTTTTTTCATATTGTTGTTCGTCTCCTACTATGGGCATGTATGAGGCAGGTAGTAATATTAAATAAACAAAACAAATAAACGACAGTGTACAAGGGCCTAAACACCAATCTTGGATAGGACCGACTGCCTCGTAGTCCTCCTCTTCTACTGATCATTTGCACAAGACTACTCTTGGTGCAGTTCTATCCCGTGTCGTAACGACCAGGATTATCCCTTGCGAACGGAACGTCAAATTCGATGGTGCGTTTAAAAACAGGCTGGAAGCTTCAAGTAATCGAGTTCTTAAGCCAACACAGTCGAAGCTTATACCCCTGTCACACGGGCTCGTTTGGTGCACCTCAAGCGAGTGCACTTCAACCCGTCGAAACACAGTTCAAGGGTGTTGGTGCTACACGGGGAAACTTAGTGTTATTTCAAAATTATGTCAATGACGATGGGTAAAGTAATTTGCACGCAAAATATTAAAGTGCGTACGCATAATTTCATAAATAACTTCATCGCCTTATTAAAAACACGCTACCACACATCCTTGGGCTAAGTCACGAGCTTTAATCCAAATTTAAACCCAATTTGATGAATATGATCAGCCATTACAAGTCAGACAAATCCAGCACCTAGACATCACTTTCATTCGCCACAACCAAAAAAAAAATTGGGGCATGTCTTTGTGTTATACATTTTAGAACCTAGTCTGCCTCAACGAACGACGAGTCTCCCAGCTGTAGATGAGAAATTTAGCCAGTGCAGTACAACCGCTAGCCTGGGGTTTTTAACGTGTATCACGCAGTAGTGATATGCGATCGCACGCCGGTACGATGCTCACCCAGATCTAAACGGGCAGGGCTGGGGATTGTACCAAGGATCCCTGGGCTCTGCTGAGCGAGCTTTCCCTCCGCGTGCTCCGAGCGGGTGTGCGGGAGCCTACTCGGCCACTCGCCACTCGCCGGAACGAAACATCATGGAATGTGTGGAGGACGAGCTGGAGAGCGATATCCGCAATGTTGGACAGTGGAAGCGCGTGGTGGGGGCACGTTTCTCCGTGAGAGAGCAACGCCTTTCATATGAGAGGCAGCTGGAGCTGCGTGCCAACGCACAGGCAAGAATTTCGAGTGACATCGATCAGCAGCTGCAGGCCAATGCCCTAACCTTAGCCGCTCTCATGACCGACAGCTTACCCGTGATCAGTCGAGAACGGTGGACTTTCCAGAGGAACGAACTGCGGTTCGAAGACACATTGTGCCATTTGACAGAGTTTCATTTCAAGCGAGCCTTTTGCATCTCTCCTGCAACATTCAGATTCCTGGTGAAGTCTTGCAGGTGCCTCCTGGCCGTCGCTGGCCGTGACAAAGGGGCCAAGGCTGGAAACTAGATTAGAGGCTTGTTTTTCTACAATGCACTACTTTCTTTTAAAACAAAAAAAACAACTGTGCGTACCTAGTATTACTCCTCTCGAAATAATGTTGATTTTACGCAGCGTTAGTTTCTCCTATTATTTTTCTCATTGAACACTGCTATCGAAATTACACACTCGGTCTGCCGGAGCGAGCGCAGCGTGCTCCAGGAACTCTCTTCATCGGAAGTGTGTTCTTCGGGCAGGGCTAGGGTTTGAATTCAAGATCACTGGGTTCTGCTGCGCGAGCTTTCTCTCTACGTACTCCGAGCTGGTGTGCGCTAGCCAACTCGGCCACCGATAACCCTAAACAAAGACACGTGAAAAAAATTATACGTTTTCAATCCTCTGTAATTCCGAACTGGAGCGCAGCTCTTGAGGAGGAGGAGGGAAGGGTACGAAGGAGAGTGTATGCAGCTGCTCCCCTTCGTACCCTCCCATCCTCCTCTCCTGTTCTCCTCTCATTTAGCGGAAAATGTTCGCTAAATTTCCCGCTAGATCTAGCTGAAACATTTTCCCGCTAAATTGACGTGTGACGCCAGATGACACGTTACGTGAAATTTCACGTGTGACGTCAAGTGACGGCACGAGGGTAAATTTGTCCCGCTACACTGAGGTGAAAAATTTCCCGCCAAACTTAGCGAAAAACCTTCCCGCCAAATTTAGGGCAGAAATTTTACCCTCGTGACGTCACACGTGACGACACGTTACGTCACGTGTGACGTCATTTTCGGAAACATCCCATAATGCAACGCGCGATTACACGGACGCCGACGCCTACGCCGCTCAACCCGGAAACGGGCGCCTAGGAGCTGCGCTCGAAAACAACGTTACATTAATGAACGATTTTTACGCCAACTCGATGATTCTGATCAATCAACGCAGGCCAAGTTAAAGAAAGAAGCATATTCAACTTTGGTGTTCTGCTTCGTCCCATGTAAGTCTACGAGGAGGCCCTGACACTGCCTAATCAGATCATAATTATCGTGCTGTCTCAAATAGTTACATGCTGAAACAAAAGTAGGCTCTATCCTTCTCTGCTAACCGAGATAGCCTTGGAATGACTGACTTTGTCGTCGTCTTTTATCAATTCACCGCGGCGCTAATCTTGGTACAGATCAACCTATACTCCAAGTTCATCCCACTTTTTTTTTGCAAAGCCACTCTTTTCTGTTTTTTCTTTCACGAATTTTTTATTCTTTATAGAATAAAATTTATGCCACTTTTTTGTTTCTGTGTTCTTATGTTTTACTGTTGAAACATTGCTATTGATGCCACGCACTCGATCGAGTGAAGCGAGTTTGTCGAATTCACCCGAAGCCAAGTGTGTTCCTCAGGAAGACGCCGTGTGGCACACTGCGAAAATGACACTAATGGCGAAGTGCACATGGTAGAAGTGCACTAAATTAGCCCCTCTGACAGGGGTACCACAGTCTGCCAGCCGCCTCTTTGCCTCCGAGGCCAAGAGACGGCCCACGGACCTCGATGTGGTGGGTTGTAATCCAAGTTCAAGTTCAAGTTAAACGTTTATTGGGACAACTGTTGAGAAATACAATTGTCTGGGGGGCCGTCACAAAAGACATCGACATGCCTGACAATGGAGGGCGCTTTTACGGCCAGACCATCCAGCTTGCCTAAACAAAACATGTCTGACAGAGGACCAAAATCTTTTAAAACTTTATTTTAATTGAGTTTTTTTAGCGCCTTGTTCATGTCGTTTGTGTTATTTTCTATCGTCCCTATCTGTTTGCACTTATAAACCTTATACCGACCAAAAACTGCTTGATGAGAACAAACCAAAGAAAGCCAAGCAATCTCACGGAGGCTTATTGCGGAGGTCGTGCCGCGTATTCGTAAAATCTGTTACACGTTTAAAGATGGTCGAACTTATTTCTCCGTCCTCAGCTGAAGTCTGCCAGATGTCCCTCGTTTGTGTGGCACGCAAAGCTCAAATTTTACTTTCATTTTGCTTACAGTATGGCATTACTTGAGACCTCGTTGCTGACAATTCCTTCTCCACACTTTCGCGGCCGTCTTACTTTTTATGAACCAAAAATGGTTCATAATTTATACCAGTGCCCATGTGGCACGGGTATAAT
>JAZHYW010005441.1:0-23956 GCA_037355805.1 Ixodes ricinus
CGCTAGACGCACCGCCGGATGGCACAAGCTACACATTAAAATAAGCACGTGACATCCGGCAATGCCACACGCCAGACGCAAGGGCCGGTCGCAAGAGCGTCTGCGCTCGTGCTATCGCGTGACTGTGAGCTTTGTTTTTTGGGGCATTCTTTTCATCTACTCCGCTGGGGCTTGACACTGAAGTAAAGAAGCCAAAGCTTTTTTTTTTTTTGTTCTACGGGGCCGACTCTTTGGTGTTCTACATAAAGTCGTGACATTCAGTGGTGGAAGTGCGGGGTACTGTCCTCCACATGCTCACGCCTAGGACATCCTCGAACAGCCGTGACCCCAGCCCAGCTAGGACGCCCACATCGAAGGAAGCAGGTCGTTAAAGGGGCGATGCAACAATTTTTGTACTTTGCGCAAATACCTCTTAAAACGGATCCCTGACGTTAATGACCTATGAAACACGCGTTCGTTTTTCACCCCACGCAATAGAAGTCCCATAAAAAAATTAAAGAAAAACGAGCAGCGTTCACTCCTCAACTCGCAGCCAGAACAAGCGGCCACGTGATCTGGAGCCGATTATATGCCGCCAATGTTGATCATAGCCACGCGCGGGGGTTGGCAAAGCACAGGACACGCGCTGAGTTCCAGACATTGTTATGGCTCGGCTATTGTCGTCGTTGCAGCGATTGGACACGGGCCACTACCCGAATGGTTCTCGAGCTAGTAATTATCACGAGCCCAAATCGAGTGCCCACGCAATGCTCGGGTCCAATCTATGAACAGCATTCAAATATCGTCATATGGGTGTACTGCGATCCCCACTCTACGTCATCAAATTTTGCAAAGGAGAGATTGAATGAAAATGATCGGTTTTGTCCTTGAAATTACACCGCAACAAAGGAGTTTCTTGGCCAGTGGCGTTGCGTTTGAGTATCCTTGAGTCCCAGGTGTGCCAGTAAGCTCGTGTAAAGTGAAAAACATTCCCATTGAATATCGTTGCACCGCTCCTTTAAGCACCGACGTTCGCTTAAGCCGACGACAGCAAGGCCTACCAGCGGAGTTCGGGCCTCTCTCGGACAAGGCTTCAGCAAGGACCGAGACCTCAGGCACCGGGATCATGTCTTCCCCTGCTGCCCCGAGTCAAATAGTCTTCCAGGTTCCGCGAACACCGAAGGCTTTCCACGGGGACCTTTACGAAGACGCGGAAGACTGGGTCGAGCATTTTGATCGGGTAGCGATACTCAACGGCTGGGACGATTCGTTGAAGGTACGGAACGTTTACTTCTCGCTTGAGGACGCAGCCCGCGTTTGGTTTGAAAACCGAGAAACAAGCTTTACGTCATGGGACGAATTCAAGTCCCAGCTCCTGCGGACCTTCGCCAACGCACAGCGCAAGGAGAGGGCTGAGCAGTTGCTTCAGGCAAGAACGCAGCACCCCAATGAGGGCGTCGTCGCGTACGTAGAAGAGATGATTCGCCTCTTCCGTCGTGCCAACCCGATCATGACCGAAGAAAAGAAGGTGCGGCACCTGATGAAAGGCGTCAAGCAAGACCTTTTCGGAGGCCTTGTGAGGAATCCTCCTTCGACGGTGGCTGAGTTTGTCGCAGAGGCATCCACAATCGAGAAAACGCTACAGATGCGCTCCCGGCTGTACGAACGCCAGTTGCCGACTGCCTCGCAAGACCACCTAGTAACGGCTCTCGGTAGCACCAGCGACGTCCTTCGTGAGCTCATTCGAGGTGTTGTCCGTGAGGAACTTCAAAAGTTACAGGCGCCGGTACTTCAACCCACCGTCGCCCCGGTGTCAGCAATCATCCGGGAAGAAGTTCAAAACGCCCTTGGCATAACACCAGCGCAGGAGGGAGCCTCGGAACCGCGCACTCTGTCATACGCTGCCGCCGTGAGGAATTCCGCACCCCTATTGACTTCTCCAGGCAAGCTCCGTCAAGTCCGCGGCCAACACGGCAGTTCACTCGACGCCCTAACGAACAGCGCCCGCCGACAAGGAAGACCGAGGTTTGGCGCACATCAGATCACAGGCCGCTCTGCTACCACTGTGGCGAAGCAGGGCACGTGTACCGACAGTGCCCTTACCGCCAAATGGGACTTCGGGGCTTCTCACCTGATGCTCCCCGCCCACGCTACGACCAGCGACCACCCGAAATCGAGGACTACCTCAACCAACCGGCTGGTGCTTCAGCTGATCGACGTCAGTCTAGGTCTCCGTCACCGAGACGTTACGAGTATTCAGGACGCCGCTCCTCCCCTGACGCTCCCAGGGCACGGTCACCAAGCCCACGCCGGGGAAACTAAAGGTGGCGACTTCGGGAGGTGAAGTTGCTTGCCGCCGAATCCGAGAAGACCCTCCAACGACGCGAGACGCACAAAACGACGACATGGAGACACCGTACAGCGACGATCAACTAACTACCTCCGACCTCCCCCTGGTTATCGACGGACACGAAGTGACTGCGCTGGTCGACACGGGCGCCGATTATTCCGTGTTAAGTGGGAATCTTGCCGCTCGACTGAAGAAAGTTATGACTGTCTGGGATGGGCCACAAATCCGCACGGCTGGAGGTCATTTAATTACACCGGTCGGCAGGTGCACAGCAAGAATCCAGATACGAGGAATTACGTTCATCGCCAGTTTTGTCGTTCTCAGGGAGTGTTCAAGAAAAGTAATACTCGGAATGGACTTCCTCGGAGAGAACGGCGCAATCATAGACCTACGTAGGCAAATGATCACATTCTCCACTGCACGATGCGTTGAAGAGGAGAAATCAACACTACGGCGTTCTCCACTCCGAGTAACGGATGACCACGTTTGTCTCCCGCCATGTAGCAGCATGCTCGTGACTGTAAGAACCGACGAGACCGCCTCTTCAGGAATCGCCGAGGCGAACTCTTCTCTTCTGCTGGAACGGGGAATCTGCATAGCCAGGGGTCTCGTTCATCTCCACGACGGACAAACTGAGTTATTACTTACGAACTTTCGCTCCGAACACCAGCATATTTCCCGTGAAACTACCATCGCCTACCTTGAGGACGTCGCTGATGTCAGTGGGTCCTTCTCTCTAGAAGCTTCATTGCCAGGCAAGATAACGACAACCTCCACAAAAACATTTGACGTTAACCGTGAACTCCCAGAAAAAGAAAAGGAACATCTGCTGGATCTTTTACACAAGTATAATGACTGTTTTTCATCGTCATCGAAGGTGCGCCGGACGACTGTCGCCAAACATCGGATCATCACGGATGAAGCAACAACGCCGAAACGACAGCCACCGTACAGGGTCTCGCATAAGGAACGAGAAACGATACGGCAACAGGTCGAAGAAATGCTCCATGACGACGTTATACAGCCATCGAAAAGTCCCTGGGCATCACCTGTTGTGCTTGTGAGAAAAAAGATGGTACACTACGATTTTGCGTAGACTACCGTAAGCTAAACACGGTCACCAAGAAGGATGTATACCCGCTGCCCCGCATAGATGATACTCTGGACAGGGTGCGTGGTGCGAAGTACTTCTCATCGATGGATCTCAAAACAGGCTATTGGCAGATCGAAGTTGATGAAAGAGACCGAGAGAAGACCGCTTTCATTACGCCCGATGGTCTTTATGAGTTTAAGGTCCTTCCGTTTGGACTATGCTCGGCGCCGGCCACATTCCAGCGGATGATGGACAGTGTTCTTGCCAACCTCAAGTGGCAAACATGCCTTGTGTACTTGGACGATGTCGTCGTGTTTTCCATGAGCTTTGAAGAACACCTGAATAGACTAGAAGCTGTACTGCAAGCCATAAGGACCGCTGGCCTCACACTTAAGCCGGAAAAGTGCCACTTCGCATTCAAAGAGCTCAAATTCCTCGGCCACGTCGTGAGCGCAGAAGGCGTTCTGCCCGACCCTGAGAAAACTTCTGCCGTCGCATTGTTCCCTCCTCCCACCGACAAGAAGACCGTACGACAGTTTCTGGGACTGTGCGCCTATTATAGACGCTTTGTGGAGCAATTTTCCAAAATTGCCGAACCGCTCACTCGACTCACGCGTGACGATGTCCCGTTTACGTGGACGGAAGAGCAGCAGTGTGCTTTTGAAGAGCTTCAAAGTCGCCTGCAGTCGGCACCAGTTCTCGCACACTTCGACGAGCTCGCAGAGACCGAGATCCACACTGATGCTAGCAACGTTGGCCTCGGAGCCGTTTTAGTCCAGTGGCAAGATGGAGTCGAACGGGTGATTGCGTATGCCAGCCGCTCACTGTCCAAAGCAGAGACTAACTATTCGACCACGGAAAAAGAGTGTCTCGCAATCATTTGGGCCACCATCAAGTTTCGCCCCTACCTTTATGGGAGGCCTTTCAAAGTAGTCACCGACCACCATTCTCTATGCTGGTTGGCCACCCTCAAAGATCCTTCCGGGCGTCTCGCGCGCTGGAGCCTGAGACTTCAGGAATTCGAAATCACCGTCGTGCACAAGTCGGGGCGAAAACACAACGACGCGGACTGTCTCTCTCGTGCTCCTGTTGACCCTGCTCCGCAAACCGATGAAATGGACGACGCCTTTCTCGGAGCTATTGACACTGCGACTATGGCCACAACAGCAACGAACAGACCCCGAGCTTCGTGCTTTTATTGAGCACCTGGAAGGCCGTGATACGCCTGTACCAACCGCATTTTCTCGAAGTCAAGGTTCATTCTGCTTAAAAGACGATGTTCTGTACAAGAAAAATTTCCAGCCAATCGCGGCCTCATACGTTCTTGTCATTCCGACTGCCCTTCGCGACGAAATTCTTTACGCCAGCCACGACGAGCCAACGTCGGGACACCTTGGTTTTGCCCGCACACTCGCGAGAGTCCGTAGGAAGTACTACTGGCCTCGAATGTACGCGGCTGTACACCATTACGTAAGGACATGCCGCGAGTGCCAGCGGCGTAAGACGCCGCCTGTGAGGCCCGCCGGCCTTCTTCAACCAATTGACCCGCCGTCAGCACCATTTGA
Source organism: Ixodes ricinus (assembly GCA_037355805.1). Classification (NCBI taxonomy): domain Eukaryota; kingdom Metazoa; phylum Arthropoda; class Arachnida; order Ixodida; family Ixodidae; genus Ixodes; species Ixodes ricinus. The sequence continues at coordinate 4,988 of JAZHYW010005441.1, forward strand.
ACAAATCGGAATGGACTTGTTGGGCCCTTTTCCAACCTCGTCCTCAGGCAACAAGTGGATCATCGTTGCGACGGACTACCTGACGCGGTACGCCGAGACACGAGCACTCCCCCAAGGAACCGCATTAGAGGTGGCAAAGTTCTTCGTCGACACCGTCGTCTTGCGTCATGGCGCTCCAAAAGTGGTTATAACAGATCGTGGTACTGCATTCACAGCTCAGCTCACGCAAGACATCATGAGGCTAAGTCAGACGACTCACAGAAAAACTACAGCATATCACCCGCAAACTAACGGCCTCACAGAGCGCCTCAACAAGACAATCGCCGATATGCTGTGCATGTACGTGGACGTCCAACACAAGACATGGGATGAGATTCTTTCCTACATCACGTTCGCGTATAATACGGCCCCACAGGAAACAACGGGTTTCACGCCATTTCGACTAGTTTATGGACGCGAGGCAACGACTACGCTGGACGCCATGCTGCCTCACTTCCCGGACATGATAGATGCCGACGCAGATATCTTCGCGCAACGTGCAGAAGAAGCTCGTCAACTGGCGAGAGTACGAATCCGCCGACAGCAGCTCGTCGACGCCCGCCGCTACAACCTGCGCCGCCGGGACGTCCGATTTCGACCGGGGAACCAAGTATGGGTTTGGACACCTATCCGACGTCGAGGGCTCAGTGAAAAACTTCTGCGAAAGTACTTCGGCCCCTACAAGGTTCTTCGTCGCCTGAGTGACCTCACATACGAAGTCATTCCGGATAGTGGACATCTTTCCTTCCGACGCTCCGCACGTCCAGAGGTCGTCCACGTGGTCCGGCTAAAGCCCTACTACGCCAGAGAATAGACACTTCTCACGCTGCATTTATTTTTGTTTAAGCATCGGGACGATGCTTCATCGGAAGGGGAGGGCAGTGCCACACGCTAGACGCACCGGCGGATGGCACAAGCTATCACATTAAGATAAGCACGTGACATCGGGCAATGCCACACGCCAGACGCAAGGGCCGGTCGCACGAGCGTCTGCGCTCGTGCCATCGCGTGACTGTGAGCTTTGTTTTTGGGACATTCTTTTCATCTACTCCGCTGGGGCTTGACACTGAAGTAAAGAAGTTAAAGCTTTTGTTGTTCCACGGGGCCGAACTCTTTTGGTGTTCTACATAAACTCGTGACAACATGCAAATAAAAGGAGCTAAATTCGAAAATTGCCGCGTGAAACAATAATTAAAGACAGCAATCTGACTGCCAAGCCCCTAAATTATTAAGATTACTCAAGTTATTCTAGCATGCCGGGATGACCAAAATCTTGTCCTTTTTGTAATATTAACGTTTTCATAACTGTGTTTTAACATAATCAATCTGATTCACATGGACCAAGGTTATAAACATATACCGTCATATAAAACATTACCGGGAACAAATTGCGGGAGTACATGCATTTTTGTTTGTTTTTGTGGACACCTCGAAAAAAGGACGCGTTTTTGAGGGGAATACACGAGTGAATTTTGCTCTTACACCCCTGTGTACCACAGCAGAGGCCTTAGGGCGTTTTTAGATATATGCGTATGCTTGAATTTTTTTTTACTTTAGCTAGAATATATAAAAAATGTTTAATGAAATGCTGGAAGAAGTACAACGCACAACATTTAAACACGCACATAAACATAATAGAGACGTACCCTCTAAAACAATCGGCAGCAACATTTCTTTCCAAAGTAATGTAATGCATGAGCTGCAGTTCTTAAGAATCGATCATTCACATTCACTTCCATGACTTTAAAAAAGGTGTTTCCAAAAGTTGAAAACCCATTGCTTAAATCGCCTAAATTGAACAATCCGACAAATGCAACGAAGGAGCAATATCACTTAGTGGGGTTGACGAAATGGTGCTAGCTTGTGTGTGTCGCACCTGAAGTCACAGGTTCCTGTGAAAGTAGCGTCATTGACTTCCCTGACAGACACAAACACATACTAACACACAGACAATAAAACCTATCAAGTCGATTGGCTGTAAAATAATGTATTTACATACTTACAAATTGAGCGTCGCTATGCCACACCTACTAAGTTTACATCCTACTGAGCGAAACATAGTTGAAGGGCACAGACATACATTGTTGCAAGTCATAACAAAAAGACGAGAGTGCCAACGCTTGGGGAACTCCTGTCCACCAAGGCAATAAGATAATTTTCCGGGTAGCCAACCATATTTTATCGTAGCGTTCGCAACATTGGAAACATTGGCCCAAAATGCTGGCGTGGCACAGCGGCCACCCTTCGATACCACCACAAAATGTGGCGGTCTAGTGTTACAACGAGCTTGGCGAAACGACTTCGCACACGCGTCTGGGAACAAAAGCGAGTCCCAAACAGTGTCCAAATGTGTGCGCGAGTACAAATGTGCCAAATACGTGCGTAATATTTCAGGAGAAGCACACTGGAGGCAGCAGTCAGTGTCGTTGACTCCTGAAGGTGAAAATACGTACCTGGTGGGTAGAACATTCCACCCATATTTCTAGCCCTTATGGACCGCTTGCCCGGTACGTCTCGAGTTAACATATTCTCCCAGAACACCCGCGAACTCCGCGTTTTGTGTCGGGGAGGAACGTCAGCCTAGCAAAGGGCTTCGCACACGCTCAATGCTGTTCTGTCGTGCGCACTCACGCCGGGCAACATTTCGGCTAACCGGCGTTGCATTGCGACAACCATGGCCTACATGGCGAAGGCGTCTCTGCCGCAGCACAAAAACTACCTACTCTCCACGAACGAGGACCCGGCGTAAATGTACAAACCAGAACAAAGCTATGACGCGGCCTGGATTCTACCTATCGTCCAGCAGGTTTAAGACACACTTCGAGGTAAGCAACTTTTTTAAAAGTTAGGACATACGGCATGCTTCAGCACCAGTGACACCTGGCAGGCGCAGAAGCAGGCTGGCGATAAGTTCGTTTTTTTTTTGCCAGAAAAATAACGCAAAAAATTAGGGGCGTAATTCTACGTGTAATTGCCTGTGGCGGAACAAACTTTTCAGCCGCGTAATACAATTTGCCTCAAATTATATTACGCAGCTGAAAAGTTTGTTCCGCCACAGGCAATTACACGTAGAATTACGCCCCTAATTTTTGGGGTTATTTTTCACAAAAAAAAAAATAAAACAGGCAACATATTGCTGCTGCGCCTGCCAGGTGTCGCTGAGTAAGCATGCCGTATGTCTAACGTTTAAGTTGCTTGCGAGTGTGTCTTAAACCTGCTGGACGATGATAAGAATCAGGAGCCGCGTCATAACTGTTCTGAACAATACATTACGCCGGGTGGAAAATAGGCGGCAAGTTTTGCCTTCGCCATGTAGGTCATGGTTGTCGCAATGCAACGCGGATTGTAAGCATTTTACATTGAAAATGTGCAACCCCTTGCCGACGTTCCTCCCCGACACAAAACAGTTCACTGAGAAGAGCATGTCGAGACATTACTGGCGATCCTGGAAGAAATATGGGTGGATGTTCTACCAAACCAGGTATATTTTCATCTTCGAAGTCAACGACGCCAACTGCTGCCTCCAGCAAATACAATTACTGCGCGTATTTGGCACATTTATACTCGCGCTTGCAATTTAGTTGCTGTTTGGACTCTTTCCGAGGAACGCGTGCCCAAGTCGCTCGCCAAATAATATTCTTATAGGCCGCCGCATTTGTGGTGAGTCAGAAGGAGTGGCCACTGTGCCAAATACGCCAGTTGGGCCAATGTTTCAATGTGCGAACCTTCTAATAAAAATATGGTGGGCTACCAAATGAAATTATCTTATTGCCTGGTGGATAGGAGTTCCCCAAGAAGCGTTAATATAAACATATGAATTGCAACGTATATCTGTAGCCCTTCAACTATGTTTCATTAGGATGTAAACCAATGATGTATAGCAACAAGTATGTAAATACATTGATACTACAGCCAGTAATCGATGGATCTATGTTTTATTGTCTGTGTGATGAAGTATCAATGTGCCTGTCAGGAAGTCAATGACGCTACTTCACGGAACCTACCAGACTTCAGGTGCACGACACACAAGCGAGCCTGTTCATCAGCTACTTATCGTTGCATTTAATCGGATTATTTAGACATTTAAGCAATGGTTTTCAACTACCAACACCATTTTAAAAGTCATGGAGATGAATGTAGTGATTCTTAGAGCTACGCTCTGACATTACTTTAGAAAAATGTTGCTGCCGATACAGAAATTGCGTCTCTATTATGTTTATGTGCGTTACTTCTTCAACATTTCATTAAACTTTTTATATGTCTAGCTAAAGTAAAATGCAAGCACTCTCATATATCATATTATTTTACAACATCCTTTCAGTGTCAAAAACAAACAAAAATAAATAATACTCCGCAATTTGATTTATTTAATCTGACAGTATATGTTGCATAACCTTGGTCCATGTGAATCAGATTGATGTTAAAACACAGTTATGAAAACGATTAATAACCCGCAGAAAATGTCAGCATGTAATTGTATGAGCAATCTTAATAATTTAGGGCTTGGCATCCTTGTCTTTGTGAAATTGTTTCACGCGGCAATTTTGAACATACTGTACATATTGCAATTTATGTAGAACATAAAAAATTCGGCCATCAGGCGCAATAAAAAGCGCAAAACCTCTTTTACTTCGATGTCAAACCCCAGCGGAAGTGGAGAAAATGTCCCAAAACAAAGCTCTGTCACGCGATGCCGCAGTACGGGCGCTCGTGCGTTGCATTTATGACGTGTGCATTGCCCGATGTCATGTACTTATCATAATGTGATAACTTTGCCAAATCCGCCGGTACGTCTAGCGCGTGGCCTCGCTTCGATGGAGCATCGTCCCGATGCTTGGTGAAACAAGTGGCTTGAAGTGTATAGTCTTTTGACTTGAAAGCCAGACCGCGTGGACGACATAGCGCGGCCCGTAGGCGTGGGATGACTTCGTATGTGAGGTCCTCAGGCGGGGAAAAACCTGTAGAGATCGAAATACTTGCGAATGTTTTCACTGAGCCCTCGACGTCAGACAGATATTCAAAATAACTCTTGGTTCCCCGTCAGACGACACTCCAGTGCAAAATCAGCACTTCGTTCAGTTACGTACTTGAGACGATAAAGTTCCGGGGGTTGAAAAGTGCACGCTGCGGAAGTATTGCGTTCAGTGTAAGCCATGTAATTGAGAGACACGAAAATTATTCTTGATTGGGGCAGCTTCTGTGAGGAACAGCGCGAGCGCCTGCTACCACTGCAAAACGCTGATTTCTGGCAAGGGACTTGTTTTGTCAAACAGGTGGTTTCTTTGGCCATGCTTTCTCTGTTTAATGTTGCCGCGGTTATAGGGCGGAACAACCTCCCCCCCCCCCCCCCCTCCATCCCGCTGACACTTTTTTTTCTTCTTCAGTTAATACTTTGTATTCCTAATTAACCTGGGGGTGTTAATTAGACCGTCAATTTTGTTGTCACTTGTTAGCAGCTATCCCCGATTGCTTTTACCTTTGAACACAACAACGCTGAAGTTTCAGCGAAATGCAGAAGAGGTCGAAGCTTAGAGAAGAACTTGAGGGGCAATCATGTAAAGATTAGAAGAGGCTTTGCCAACGTTCGGTTGCCTCTCTGAGCCCATTGAGGATCTTTCCTTTTATGTATCCAGCCCGCGCACACTTGCGGTTCTATGTAATGGCGGATTAATGATTCACATGGAGTACTGTCAGTGACTTTTTCTCGGGTACAACGTTTTGAGGAGATTCAGCAATAACGAAAACATATGTTGTGGTGCCTCGATGATCTGTGTCATCTACAGACTCGTTAATGTAGCATTCTTTTCTTCTTCTTCTTTTTTACTTTCAAGTAAATATTGCTAAGAACTGATCCCTGGCGTTGATAACTTGCAAAGACATCTATTTGTTTCCTATCAGAAGAATGGCAGACACAAACAAATGATGAAAAACGAAGCAACTCTCCTCTCTTCGCATCGCAATTAGAACAAGCGGCTACGTGTTCAGACGCTGAATATATACCGTCCGGTGTTTATCATAATCATGCGCCCGGGTTGGCAAAGGAAATGCAGGGGTTGAGCTTCAGACATCGTTAGAGTTCGGCTTTTCTCATCATTGATTTAAAGGGAAGATGGGGCACTTCTGCATTTGAGAAAAACGCTTGAATTGCGTTCATTTGGCCTTTAGAATAACAGATATCACAATTATATTTCAATGCGACGCGCCGGAGAGCCATAAGAGCAATTTCAAAATAGGGCTGAAGCCCCGCCTCCCTAGCCTTGGGCAGCCAAAAGATCCGTCGATGACGTCACGTACAGCGACTTTCTTTCGCGTTTTCTCGCGTTTCACACTACTTGCGCAGCAAAAGGTTTGGGTATTCGGGTTCACGGGGTAAAAATACACTAGAATTCACTTCTAACTCATTTTTTTCAAGAAGCTCCCATCTTCGCTCTAACACGAGCCTTTGCCCGGATGTTCGCGTGACAAAGCGACGTTGATTTTCATGAACCCGAGCACTCGACGCGGAGCTCACAACGATCGAGAGTACGCCACGGTGTCACGTTACTCCCGGTGCGAAGTCGTGATGCCATGGGGCGTCAAGGTGTCATGAACGTTGACAAATATAGTGACGTTCCTAAATTTAAGTAGAACTCCGCGCAGTGATTCCATGATCCAGGTGGGCGATCACGCGTTTAGGCGACGTGTCACTACCTGGCAACATGTTTTGACACTATGACGTCAAGTGGCCGGGTCTACACATTAATAATAAAAGTGTCAATACAAAGAGAGACGAAAACCCATAATTTCTCATACATTACAAATCTGTTTGTGGCAATATGATAAATGCCTGGAAATACAGTTGCTATTTTTATTGTCAAATATTCATTCTGTGGCCCGCAAATAACAAAAAACGTTGCACCGCGGTGACCGTTATGAACCGGTTGCCGTTATATATTTTTTCCAGGTAATTTACGATATGGCGCTGAAGGTTTCGGTTCGGCTCAAAATGCGGTTCGGTTTCGGTTTTTGATTCCGGTTCGGTTCCCGTTCAACGCTCTGGCCATCAGATGCCAGCACTTCTAGGTGCGCTGAACAAAGATGGCAGTCCCCGCAAGTTTGCATCACGCGGGAAATTCCGCTGCGCACCGAGTCTTGGCAACGACATAGTGGCGACTTTGCGTCCCAGGCAGGCAGGTGTGCTGCTGTGCGCCTCCGCCGCTCTCTTCCCAAATTTACTCGATCCGACTACGGAGTAAGGTTTCGGACCGTGGCGTTTCAAAACTTAAGGGCAACCTGCAAAGAAAAAAAAGTGTTTTTTTAAACAGCCTAATTGGGACAAGCATATGCAAAACAAATCTTCCGCGAAAAAACAAATTTTTCTAGCAATATTTAAGCCACAGAACGTAATTTAGTCGGAGTCCCAACCTCTCCGCATTTGAAACTCCCGCTCTTTCGACGCCCGCGGAGTGGCTGGTATACGTCACTCCGTGACGTATAGCAGCGACTCTGTGACGTGTAATAGGAACTTTATGGCGCGCGATTCAAAACGGGTGAAATAGTCGCAAACTAAAATCAGTCCTGCGCAATAAATATTGCTGTAAAAAATTTTGTTTTGGCGGAAAAATTGTTTTGTGACATGCTTGTCCTAATTAGGCTGTTTAAAAATACACTTTTTTCTTTGCAGTTACCCTTTAAGGGCCGTTTATGCTCTCAACGTTGAGCGCAGCGAATGCAGCGCTAGCACAGAACGTGCGGATTTCATTGGCCGGCAGTTGAGACTCGATATCTGTGACCAATCGGTATCTGTGTGCGCTTCGCTACGCCGCGCTCGTCAACGTTACGTAGGCGTATAAACGTACCTTCCACTTCACGCTTACTAGATGCCGTCAGAACTCGCATTCCAGAAGCTGCTTGTTTACTCAGGAGCAATTACTCCGTCTACCCTCATCCGATCGGTAAGTAACGTGAGTAAAGACGTCAAGTGGTTTGTTCGACCGTGTTCTCCTCGTCTGCTTTCTGCGCTAACAGTCATCGAAGCTCGTCTGCTTCGTTGTCTTTGGTGGCAGACGTTCAAAATGGCAGGGAACAATGTGCATTCATTTATGTGGTTTTTGTGATTCGCTCTTTTCAACACACGAATGAGCTGCGCACCACGTCCAGACCGTGCACCTTCTGCGGGAAGGTATACACAGTTGTCCTACTTGAAGTGCGAGCATAAACAAGACCTTGCATCCTCGCCTTCGGCGTCGGAGCGAACTTTGTTGTTGTGTTCAAGGATGATGATGTTCGAACGCAGTAGATGATGACAAAGTCATTTTTTCCCGGAATGTGCGTCATGGCGCTTGTGAGGCAGTGGATGCTTTGAAGATTTCATGTATAAGATCAGGTATATATGTCAACAACATTACCCCTTCTGCCACCACAAGAAAATGATGTTGGCGTCAAAAGCTCTTTGTGATTTTCTTTTTTTTATGTGTCCAAGCTAAGGTAATTAATTTGCCTACATCAATGTTGAGTACCGCTGCACCACGTGGAAGCGGATTCTTGATTTCCCCGAAACGTAATCAATGCAAATTACAATGCGCGATACGTGTGCGTTTAGGGCGCCTGGAGTCGGATTACAGCGAGTGTGCTGATTAATAAAAAACAAATGTCTTATGTCTAACTGAAAGGCGTAAGTAATTTTAACCTTGACGTATAGCCCAAGAGGGAAGGTGAGGTGACCACGTGGAGCCTGTAAAGTTACCTCCGAAGACACCGCGTCGACACAGTAAAAAGAAAACAACTGAAAATCAGCGGTTAATAATTTTGTCTCTTCAAGTGCTTCCTCCTTGATCAAAAACGATCGCCTGCTATTTTCCGCCATCGCTGCTGTTTTCGCTTTGTAGTAGGTCATTGTGAAGCCAATTCGTGTAATAATCAGGTGATAATACCGGGAGTTCCGAAATCGAATCGGGCATCGTTTGCTCGCGATGTCACGTAGTAATTCCCGCTGACTTAGTGTAGGAGACAGGTGACTCGGGTAAGATTTGGAAACGTAGCCCGCGTCATTTGTACTTCAACATTTGGTTAATTTTGATCTTACCAAGAGGCATCGACCATCGCCGTCGTTTGGTACTTTTGCGTGTCACTAACATCGTCGTTGCAGTGTTGTGCGCTGCAAACGAAGACTGGAATCGTCGACTAGACGCTGACAACGTGTTTTCGCGTACCAGTGATGTAACAGCAACATGATATTAACTATACTCTTGCAGGTTGACATTCCTCTTTACGTTAAAGAGTTTAAGAAGACCGCTTGAGCGATTGCGAGCCACCAATCAACCAGTGCGGGTTATGTTAAAACGCTGTCCTGAATCGAGTTCAATTATCTTTCGGGATAATGTAACTGTGCTCTGCAATGTCCTGAGCGTGGCGAAGCGCAACTGGCCACGCCAGCGGCGCTCCGCCGCAGATAAAGGGCCGTCGCAGCGTATGCGCGGAGCTCTTGGAATCGCGGCGCGGATGATAGTGGTCATTAAATGTCTACGAGTTGAACCGGTGTGCTGCGTCATCTCCAAAGATGGGTAGCAGCAAGGAAAATCCCACAATCCGCAATACATCATTGAACAAAAAATCTTGCCAAAAACTAAAAAAGTAGACCACAATTACGGACGCAGAAGCAGAACCAGCTTATAAAGTATATCTGTGAAAACACAAGCCTCTTAATATTTGGCTAGAAGAAGTTCGCTAAGGGATCAAAACCTTTATGCTTTCTTGTTACCATAAAAATGTAAATGTAACTTGAGAGATAATACACAATTTTTTACGGTAGTTAGTAATTTACTCAATTACTTTCTAAGCGAGTAATTTGTACTCTACTCTAATTAGATTTCAGGCCAACACTCAGTAACGTAACTTAAATAATTTTTTTAAGTAACTAGTACATGTCTGATAATCGGGGTAGTGTATGTACATGTTGACATTGCCACGTTATGTGTATGTGTATGCGTTCGTTGTATATGATGTTGACCTGATGACATCGTGTATTGTGTTAGACATAATGTACCTGTCTAATGTTGGCGCGAAAATACCAAATTATTCTTGTGGCAAAAGAATTGGGCGGTACCTAGCGCCACCTAGCCTATCTACTTGCCGGTATTTCTGCTTTACCCTATCATTCGGCGGCGAGCAAGTAAACTTTTCGTTTCCGGATATTTTGCGTTACAGTGCAAAAATAAGCCAAGTAGGATGCTTCGAATTCGCTCTTTTAAAGGATGCTGAAGCAAACAATTCAGTGTCTATAATAAGTGGCGTACTATCTTTCCATGAGTCACCAGCCGCAAGTGTGTGTGAGCACATGCACGCAACGAAATTAACGTCATCGATGCTTAATATCCCCCATTCACGCTTAATAAGCTTGAAACAGGAATATGATGACGTCAATTTCGTTGCTTGTGCTCGCACAGACCGGAGGCTGCTGACTCATGGAGAGATAGTGCGGCACTTAATATAGACACTGAATTGTTTGGTTCAGCATCCACTTAAGAGCTGCTTTAGGTTTCGCGAATGGTTCATTACTTCTCCGTGACGTGCAGTACTGACGAAGAAATTGAGGCTCAATGAATACCAAATGTAAGACGTGAAGTGTACGAAGTGTCCGGGTTTTGTTGGTCTTTGTTTAATATCACAGTGTTGAAAACGATAAGACTGAGTGACTGCGTTCTAAACGCCAGTTTACTTACCTGCCTGGGAAGCTGACTACGACAGGACATGCACTACGTAAAACGCTCTCGTTATGTTTTGATTTCCTACTCCTCCCGGCCAAAAAGAAGTGGCTTGTCTAGATGGCTGTGAAGCAGGTAACTGCTTTTTCTCGCGATAGCTGCTTGCTGGATCTGGGGGCAACCAGTAGCATGAGGTATTTGCCGGTACGAAAACTATACCAACTACTTTCGGTTGAATCGCGGTGGTTTTTTTTGTAGAGACCAACAATATACGTAGCACCCACACTAAAGCCCCATTCATCTCGAATCGTTAGATTCGGGGCCACCATAATGAGATGCAGACAAGGGATGAACTTTACTCCCATGCTTTCAGGGACAAATGTTCCTTTCTGAAAGAGCATTGGTTACGAGATCGTTGCTTCCTTTGTGAAGGAATATAGAGACCATTTTTTTCTCTAGGAGTGCAATGAGAAGATGAGAACTGCTAATCGTATTTTTCCAATGCCCGGCCTCAGCACCCTCTGGTCGCCTTTTGCAGCGCTCTGACGTGAGGTACACGCTTTGGACGAATGAGCCGCACAAGCGTTCTCAAAGGTAAGGAGAAATGAAATGTCAGAAAATTATTGTAAGGGTGCAGTCGAGTTGACGAATATTAACCAGGTTGAATGAACCCGGCACTTAGGTAAAACAAAAATGTTAAAACGTTTGTTTTTTTTTCGTTTACTCCAGTCTCTTGTAAATAGAACATAATAAATGAAATGTACACCGCCTTTAAGAAACCGAAATATGCCCTGTCGACAGCATATTTGATACAGCGTTTCACTGTAGGCGAAATAATTTTTTGTCATCCACAGGTTCTAGTAGAATCCTGCTCGACGGACGCAACGTTTTATTTTGTCATATAGTTATCTACGGCTGCTAGGAGCGATGATGTCACCGATGACATCATTATCATTTTTCGTTGGAGCCTTCTCCTAGCACATGCCGCTGTAAAAGCATGCTGCCAACGAACTTTGCATATTATCCTTACGTTTTGTTAATTTCAAATGTCAATTACTCGTAAAAAAAGTTCCTAGAAAAATCTTTGTTGCATCTTTACGTTATGATATTTGTTTGTCAATAGTTCTGAGATGACTAAGCGATTATTGGAATTGTATAGAACAAGAAATTATGGTGGTTAGTGTGGTCTTGTCATGGCAGCCAGTAAACGATCAGTAACATGTAATAGCTCGAGCACTAAGGGATTGGCCGCCATTGATGTGCAATGTGTCTCGCTAGCTGTGCCTCACTGTATGGGATACGAACTTTCTTGTTTAAAGAAAATTTCGGAGAAGTTAACTTGGCGTTCTTGTTTTACGTGTATTTTGAAATTGTAAAACAAGACACCTTATTCGAAGGCCAAGAACAAATTTGCGACGGTAGATAGCTCCCGACGCACTCTGTTTCGACGTCATTCGAACAATTATTGGCTACAACGAAATATAATACTTGGACATCACAGCCGTCTTCTACGCTACACATGAAAGCGGAACGACAAAGAGACATGCTAGTCCCCTAAACGAGGTTACTTATTAAAGCAAGAAGAGTATTTGTAAAGAAAAAAGAAATACCATGCACACTTTCCAATTAGGGCGCGTTGCGAGGGCTAGGCCCTGGGTTACGGAGAGTATACAAGGCCAACGTAATATTTGCGTTCGTGTGTTTAGAAGAACGCAAGCAACGTAAGATACATTTTTCCTACTTTGATATAGTAGACTTTGGGCGTGATATCTCCAGGGGGTAGTTGCCAATCTTCACGATTTCTATTTTTGAGTTTGCTGAACCAACTTTAGAGGACATTTCGTGCTAACTTACTTCAATCTTAAAAAAAAATAAAAATCTTAAGGTTAGATGTTAGGAAAGCACACCCATAAAAGGTAATAAAATTGACTTTGATTATTTTGAGAAGAGTCTCTAATGGTTCTTCGTCCCATTTTCTGCGGCACGATGGAACAACGCTCGCAGTTGGTGACAAATGAGGTTTACTAAAAGACGCTTTGAAGTTTCGCTGGTTTAAATCCTTGTCTCGGCGTAGCAGACAGCGCATGCGCAGTTTGAATACCTCAGAATGGAGCGGAAAGTAAGTACGGCCTACTGAATCTCCCAACTGGTCCACTGCGCGCCTTACAGGAAACGTACAAGCATTTTTGGAGTGTGCTTTTTTGTCAACCGGAATAAACATTTCACTGTCATAGTTCCTTTTGGAAATATTTCATTTGTCCAAATTGCAATTATCAAGAACCAGGTTGAACTAGAACACTCATATTATCCTCAGGGGCGTGAATCTCAATAATATAAATAGTTTAAAAAACAGCCTCTGACGTATACCGATGTTAATGCAATTTGTTGTGTTTTTTTTCCAACAGCTCGTTACAGCTGGCTTTTAGCAAAGCAAAACACGCTATAAATGTGATCAATACAATAAAACAATACTGGATTCACTTTATCGCTGTTCAGTGAAGCTCCCCTTAGACGAGGCGACTCCCATTTCCTTAAACGTGTTTACAGTCAATGACGCGTCGCTCGGAGTAAACGGACACTTGAATTAATGGGAGTTGCAGTGAATGTTGGGCGCTATAAACTACCTACTCCGTATAACAAGATATGAGAAAAAACACCACGTTTAAATATAAACATTAACGCGCGACTCTTGAATAAGCATAAGCATCGAAAAGCACATATTCCGAACCACGAGGACCCCCTACTAAACGCCAATTTAATAGACGACCCTTGTATCCGCCGCCTTATACCCGCATACTAATTTTACTGAACAGGTAAATACTACTCACCGCTCATTCCAGAATCACGTAATCTAGTGGAAGCCTGCTAGCGTTTATTACAAAATTAGGTAAACAATTCGGTACTGCAGTTACTGTAAGAGTGTAAATATAAAATTTACATTTCGTGCCTGTTGCATATTTAGCATTTAACGGGGAAGCCTCTCTGCTACGAGTGTCTTCGAGCGCCCCCGCGATGTTAACTAGAGCTGCCATCAGAAGTGTATTGCACAAAAAAAAATAGTCATTGCTTCCAAATGTTTCGATGGCCTTAATTTATCTTTTTTATGATTAAGTGCTTGGTGCGTGGGTTGGAAACGTGCGACTAGGAGAGTCGCCTTATTCAGTTCGTCGGCCTGTTGGGGAATTGGCAACATACACCTTAATGACCCCCGAAAGTGATCACTTTAGTTAATCTGAGAAAAGTGACTACAGAAGTACAGAAACTGGGAACAATTACCGTTATAATTATATATATGTGACTTCTTTATATGTTTGATAACAAAGAAATTCAAAATTGTACATTTATTGCATTATAAATCCTAGACAAGCACCCTCTTTATGCGATTAAATAAATGAAAGTGCCATACAATTTTTAAGTTTGTTACGTTGACACCATAGGTAACACAAGTGCATTTGTATTGAAAGCACGTGAACTCCAGGAAAATCGGATAATTTTATTTTTTATATATAAACCGCAAAACGTATTTTTTGTGTTTTGCGTTTTAAATTTTTGAGCAAGCAAAGATGGCGTAAATGTTTCCATTTCTTTTCAGGGAAGGTTAAGAGCGAACGCTGTAATATATGCGTACACGATAAATAAAAGCACTCAGTTTGATATGTTAGATTTAACTAAACTAAACTAAACTTTCATGTTCAGCAGCAGGTATAAAATGTAATAAAACCATAAAAATCCTCAATATTTATCCATTTTTTTGCCACATTGGTGTTGGAGGCGACACCTATACTGGTAATTCCGCACCTTCGTATCCCGTAGACGACTGAATCCCGAAAGCGGAAATGGAGGGAGAGCCTCTACATTTCTCGGACCAGAAACCGGATGAAGTGGCCTCCAACACTGATTGAATTCTCGAAAGGTGCCGTCACGGACGACACCAACAGCGTTTGACCGTTAGCGGTGTTGCTTCCGCCCGGTCGTACCGCCGTCTATCTGGTAATTAGAGTCTGCTGCCTTAATTATCCTTGTGAACATACAAATGACAACTATAAAAAACATAACGTTAAGCAGTCTTTGAAACGTCTTGAGGACCTACTTTGAGATACTGCATGGATATGTTAGATATTCATTGATAACATGCATCACGCCGATTTATTTATTATTGCGTGGCGGATGCTTTTGGAGTCTGACAAGTTATTATTTATTGAGTCTTTGGTAAACAAAAATATGAAGTAAGACGATCAATCATATGGGACTGATGACTGTAATGTAGAGCGTGAGTTTATGGAGACATAAACAACTGCACTCTTCGAAAAACGACGCGTTTTCTTTTTCTGCACCACATGCAGGTTGGGTTGCGGCTGCAAAGTTGGGACGGTTACCGAAAATTAGTAACGGAAAGTAATTGCTCGTTAATTAGTCAAATATTAACGCGTTACTGAGATTCGTTTTCCTTCTACAAATTTAACAAAATACCGCTAGCGTTACCGCTACCCTCAAATCTATCGAACGTAACTTTTGTGGTACATTCATTTTCAGTATTATTTGATTGCGAGAGGCCGAGAATAGGAACTTAGGCATCAATTAAACTTGTTGTGTATTGACCCTGCTTTGTTGCGAATAGTCTTTTGACCTGAATGCATGACATAAGGGCTAAGCAATAAATTTATTTTGAATAAAACGCAGGTTTGAACGAACAAGTCGCAGCATGACGACAAATTTTCCCCCGTTATGAAAGAGATACTCACTTGAGGAGTTGATGTATTATACCTTTTAATGGGAACGTTAAAGGCCTTTCGAACCAACTTTTAAAAATTCGGCATGCGCAGAGTTGAGATCAAGTACTGATTCGCAGGTTCTTTAGAGAAGTTCTTTTTGAAAGCCTTTTAGGTGCGCTTAAAAAGTGGATATAAGAAGTTACGAAGGAGTTAGGACATTAAAACATTTATCAGAATCCCAAGATGAAGAACTAGGACGATCTGGTTCTAGAATGATTTGTTAAAGGTCAATAAGTGTTAGTAGCAGCAGAGGCGCCTTTCGAATGGCTGCTAAGAATATAGTTATAATGAAGGGCAACTCCGGTCACAATTTTTCAATTTGGGTTTACGATATTTTCATCTAACAGTGTCCTTGAATCACAGGGTTTAATTTTTGTTAGACGTTCCGTGTAATTTTACAAATATCACGGTTCGAAGTTTGATTCCGCGGTCTACGGCAAACTCGAAACTATCTGCTAGATTGATGGCACAACTGATCGATCATCAGTTGTACAGCCGTGACGTGACGTCACATTGGTGTTGTGGTACGCGGTGCAACCAATCAGCTGCAGTTCCACCGGAACGTGACGCTACAAGAGTGCTTCTCCCGTGTTCCTTGACTAAAAGCTAACCCGCTTGCCGTCCACTAAAGAGTGGCTGGTCGCAACTTTATGATCGGTTTTAGTGGAGTATGCGGCTTCACTTTGACGTAATATTTCGGCTGTGAACACAATTCGTGGCACTAAACAACACGAGTAATGTATTTTGTTTTGTGTTTGACCGGAGTTGCCCTTTAATAAGAAGTCAAATCAACGGTGTAAGACAAAACAAATTATCGTTCAAACCAGTAGGCTAGCGACACACTGCAAATATGCCTAAGCGTGCAAACTGGAGTTGTTACTCGACCTGAAGAAAAAAAACTTGTCTCTCCTGGAATCAATACTAGCAACAGCTGGTAAAATATACGGTGCTAACCATCCCAAATGCTCGCCACGACCGCAGCCGTAGAAGGTAGTTCACCAATTCAAATAATTCGAGAAAGAAAAACAAAACTTTAGTTTCTAGTTAGCCACGTCCTCCTGCCGCTTAATGAATTGTGGTGAATAATCCAATGACTTAACTGTGGATGAGGTCGGATAAATAACACCACTCACCAAACACGCACTTTTGCAAAGACTGCACCATTACAGAAAATGGGCAACAACCAGCAAATCGGCTCGGCGCAAGAGCGACCTTGACAAGGTTTCCGGCCAGCCACAGAATACTTGACCGCTTTCGTTACTATAAGTGTGTCAAATATCTATCATGGTACGCTAATAACATACCACCCGAGGCTCAAACGCGAGGATTTGAAAGTGTTTCAACAAGAAGCATGCCCCCAATTTCCAACCTCCACCCCTAGGTGTATAGCGCCAGGTGCGAAAGAGCCAACACTATACTTCAAGAAATATTATGAGGACGCAAAGCAGGATTGCAGCAAACGCGATTGACACAGCAGCGTAATGGCATCCTCTCTTGATTCAAAGGCTTTAAAAACTAAAAACATCAACAAAACGAAAGAACAAAACAAATAGATTGATTAGTTTCTTTTTTTTTAGTTCGTCTCTTTTTTTTTTGTTTATCTCTTATGGCAGAATTTTGATGAGCTAGGCTAGTTGGTAAGCATTAAACATGGTTAAACCAACGAAAAAGTTAGGAGTCTGGGGAAGAAAACAAGAGAAAGGATCGAAGCTACACCAGCTTCTATTTGTCATTTATCATTTATTTATCAGGGTATATCCTGTCTCCTGTATTCTACTACGGTTTCCTACCTTCTTTGCCGCTAATTGTAACAATATTTATCACTTAGGGGCCGCTAGCAATCCGCTAACGTGAACAAAGCGTTTTGGCCTTGTAACCGCGAGCTTCTACTCTCCTCAAACTGAAAATAAAGTTAACAAGCTGATAAAATAAACAAAAAGCATTGCGAGGAATTCGTTGGCAACCAAGAGGCCGGCCTGCTTTTCAATCTTCTACGCAAATAATGTATCCTCCAGAATTTCTGGTCTAAGCAGTCACGTGTTTAATCCGGTGAGTGTGAGGGCAGAAAGGGATCAGAAGTAAGCGCGCTGGCAACCTTGGCGTGTGAAGCGCCAAAATGTCTTATCGCCCGAAGGAGCCTTCCTGCGGATTTAGCTGAAGCGAAGTGTCCCTTCCATTTTCAAGCAGAGGCAGTTACTTCGAAGACGGCAATGTCCCTTTTGTTTGAAGTTTATCCAAAACATCCCCAAGGACGGTTGCGGCTTCCCGCCACGAATGACTTGTGACTTCATTTGGCACCTGGGCTGGAACGCTAACCTTCTCAGCGAAGGATTTTCAAATGATGCCAAGGAGCGAAACGACCTTTCTCGTCCTCGGCGCAGTTTATAAAGCGCGACAATATTTGTTTTTATGCTAAAAAATAAAAAAATAACAATCAAAAGTAACGAGTAACGTAACTTGAAAGACGATACGTTGCAAATACCTTACTTGTTAGCCATTTAAAAAATAACGAGTACGTTAGAGCGTTACTGAAATGTAACGCGTTACCAGTAGCGAAGTTGCTTGTAACGCGTCACTTCCAACACTACAAACGACGGAATGATCCTAGCGAAGGACGAAGCCCAAGTTAGGATCAGACCCGTAAAATGTGATGTTCAGAGGTGCAATGAGCATTAAGTCTCACTTTTCTATTGTCAGTGGGCAGAGTGGTGTTTTTCGGCATCCTTTGGGTTTATAGGTGTCTCAGCTGATGCCACAATTCCGCTTTACTTGGGCACTTTTTATGCCAGCCTGTTCCACAGAAAGCGGCGATTTTTCAATCTCGGAAAACAGTGATCCGGTCAATATATACTGAAAAGTGACAGGTAATTACTTTTTTAATAATGCAGTGAGTGCACGAGCGAGCTGGTGGATGTTAGCCATTTTGTTCTTAGCCCGAGACTGAGGAAGGAAAAGAGAAATGTTTCAAAGTAGAAGAAAAATGAACAGTCGAGGACACGTCTCTATTAAAGAAACAACGCAATGTTCCAATTATTATTATTATTATTACCCAAACCAGGCGGATTTTTTCGGTCGCTCACCAGTAGAGACGTGTCCTCGACTCTTCATTTTTCTTCTACTTTGAAACTTTCCTCTTTTCCTGCCTCAGTCTCGGGCTAAGAAAAAATGGTTAATTACTTTTTGTTGCTCAATATTTATAACGCTTTAAAACATTTTTACAATATTTTCCTGCATTCACTGGTTTGATACGAAGATAAATAACTGCATTTCACAGCCGTTATTTGGCTAGTTAGTCACGAGTTAAAAGTGGATATGTAGACAACAGAAAATGAGGGTGATGATATTCTACCATAGTTTTGAAATATAAATGAGGTTGTAAAGTTAGCAAAGAAAAGTAACTCAAACAGCCATCCCCAACTTTTTTGGACATCTACACTTCACAACATGCATTAAAACTAGGTTTTGAACTAAAGAAA